>AUXH01000198.1:0-29469 GCA_000482145.1 Strigomonas culicis
ATAAGAACTTTAGTGCGGTTACACTCACGTTCTTTGGAGGGATAGCAAAGCGTTAACAGTTCATCAAAGCTCTTTACCTGCTGATCCATTTCTTGCAGCCTGGTCATCGCCTTCTCCAAGTAAGAACCCCCATCGCGTGTCTTTTTCATGCGCTCGGCCATGCGATCTCTGATGAAGACATGAGGCCCATGGAGAGATAGAACGACACTCAGGTAAGCAATGAACCGCTCAGAGTCTATAGGTCCAGATTCTGTGAGAGCCTTGGAAAAATGAGCATCCTCTTCCTCAATATAGCGCTTTATGGAAGCGATGGATGCGCTGCCGTATGCTGAAAGCCTCTTGGTCACCTCCACAGCAGCCGACATATTTGGCGGGCTCATTTAAAGAAAAAAAAAGAGTTAGGCAAATCTTTACTTTTCCTTTCCTTTACCCGTTTTAGCTGTAAAAAAAAATGGCGAGAAAGAATAATGAAGATGGCAAGCTTAAGTTTTTTTTTTTCTTGGTGAAGTGATTTGTGTTTTTTTTTCAATTAGCAAAGACGCAGAGAAGAGGAAAGAGACAGAAGTCATGAGGAAGAGAAAAACTTTTTTTCTGACAGAGCAAGGATACATAGCATCTGAAAACAAGAATCAAATCACAAGCGAAACAAAAAAAAAATGAACACAAGAACAGCAAAAAGAAAAAAAAAGCATGCATGGAAGCAAACGGTGTCGGCGTGCGCTCCATACGATACACTAAAAGCAAAAGGAGGCAACAGCGGCCAGAGGTCATTGGCTGTAAAGCAAGAAGCATGGTTTGTTGACACACACGAGAAGCATCGCGGCGTTTGTCTGCATTACCCGTCGACACGAACACACTGGTACACCGCGTCGCTTGGCCGGTGAGCGTTACAGTGTGTATCTGAGCACGTGCGTTACATACGCGTTTTCTCACTCTTCTTCTTGTGTACGTATGTGCGTGCGAAGAAGGGGTCTTTGAGGAGATAAAGCGAATTGAGTCTAAGTGCTGGGTCAAACACTAGTGGGGATTCAGTGCGATACTTCTCCAGTGGTGCTAGGAAGCAAGATCATGGATACTCCAAAATTGCATCCCGAACTCAGCGTAGATCTGTCCAAGTCAACAAAGTATCGCTTCCGTACGTTTTTAGTGCATCCTTAATACCTAAGTGCAACTAGTCGAGGCACTTCGCTACACTGAAGCGCACAAACACACACCTAACGATGGTAGAGGAGTGCAAAGCAAAAGAGAAAGAAGAATGAACACGCTGTTGAATAGAGGAAGGGGAAGAGGAAAATAAAAAGTGCGCCTACTGTTGTAGTCCAAGCTCTCAATTCTTCAGTACGTAAATAGTTTGCTAAGAACAGGGCATTGTATGAACATGGTGTTCCTGCTGTTGTTTTTTTGTGTGCGTGCATGGGTTGCTATTAATGTATATTATGTAAAAGAAAAATTTGCATTACCAGGAGATATTTACAGTACAACATCCACCTCGTAAAGAAAAAAAAGCCCGTTGACCCTATTTCCTTTCTGTTCATTACGAAGGTGAAGGCAAAAGACACGGCTGCAGTACTTGTTGTGAATAGCGCTGGAATAATTTATACAGGGTGAGTGCCAACTTCATCTTGCGTACCGTCAGCTCAAAGTCCGACAGATCGGAGAACTTTGTGAGGGGTGCACCCACATCGCAGCGCCGTGCTTTGAGTAAATAGTAATCCCATGGAACTTCAACGCTGAAGCCGTCAGCGGCGTGGTGGTGCTCGCTGCTCCACGGCCGTAGCCACTCCTCCATATCCTCCATCGTTTCCTTGCCGCTGGAGGACAAGAAGGAGGCAAATCCCTCCATCACATGAGCCGCTTTGCTACTCAGAAACTCCCTCACTGCCACCACTGGAGAAGAAAAGAAGTGTGAGAGTTGCAGCCATGCATCGTCCGATATCAGCGCCACCGCACGCTCGCACTCCAGCTGCACGAGCTCGACCAGCTCGGACTGGATAAAGCAGGGCATGGATTCCATCGACTCCAACGCTGGTGCACTCGAGATGACGCGTTGCACCGCCTTGCACATCGATGGCGTGAAGGCTAGTTCAACCACAGTGAGCAGCGCACGTGATGTGGTGTCGGCGATGGTGATGGGTGCATCCATATACTCCAGATCCTGTCGTCCTATGTAGCAGCCAAAGAGCACCATGAGGTCCAGTGGATGCGTGTGCAGCTTGTCCAGCAGGACGTGAATACCGAGCGGACTGCCCCACTGCGCGCAACAGTTCAGCACAAAGGCGCTCATTGAGCACCGGCGCTCGCCCACCTCCAGAGACGCCGCCTCACTCACCGTGTGCACCTTGTGGAGGTGGCAGTACAGCTGCCAGTGCAGGGCGCACCGCATCGCAAAGGAGCATACGCTCATGGTGAGCAAAATGTGTAACCGCTCGCGCTTGAAAACGTAATCGCGGATGCGCCACGCTTGTTGCTCCCACGAGACAATGGCCTCGCTGCAGGTGGTGCTCGTGGTGCCTGGGCTTGTGAGGATGGAGCTGCCCGGACTGAAGGAACCAAAGAGGGAGTCGAACAGGGGTTGCTGCACCTTGAACTTGCCGTAATCGAGCAGCTTGATTGGCTTTAGAGTTGCCCCATCCAATTTTTCCTTTAAAATGGTAACGAGAAGATTGCGGCTCAGATTGTTGTGGCCCTTCCCCTCCTCGATGTAGAGGTAGGTCACACGTGGATGCGGCGACCGATCGCGCTTCGCCTTCAGATCGTACGTGTGCGACACATTTATATTCGTGTCAAATGTGCCGTGTTGCAGAACAACGGGGCACGGCACATCGGCGATCAGGTCAATTGTTCTGAACCAGTTGAACCCTCGCAAATTGGTAATGGACACCGCATTCTGAGAGAGGTCTCGAATGCACTCACTCAGTGACGCGAAGGGGCACTGCAGCACTAGAAGCGAGGGCACGGCGGGCGCGGGGAGGTGGGCCGCGAGGTGGGCCGCCGGTGCACAGCCGATCGAGCGGCCGCACAGCACGATGCGCTCCGGTGGGATACCCAGGCGACGTCGAGAAAACCAATAAGCGGAGTGCATATCGGTCAAAACCGTATGCTCCGTAATTACCGCGTGTGTGAGGCCGTAGCCCAGATACTCAAAGAGGAGAACCGCGATGCCGGCGTGCTTGCTTACATAACTCAGCTCCTCATAGGACATGCCAATGTCCACAGCATTGGGGTGGGCATAAATCATTAGAAAGGTGAAGTCGCCGGATGGCTTCAAAAGATAACCGTAGTTGAAGTCGCCATTTTCCGCATTTGTGTGAAGGTTCACTTGAGGAATGTGCAGCAGTTTCCCCTTATGAGATGAAGCGTCGTACGTACTTTCTTTTGGTCGAGGAAAAATATTAGACTTAATGAAACTGTCTAAACGATTGAGCATTGATGGGGTGAACCATATTGGCTATTGCGAGAAAACAAGAAAGGAGTGTAGTGGACGTTCAAAAAGAGAATTTAGAACACTTTGGCTTCTCTCTCTTCTGATTCAACAACAGTGAGTGAGAGAGACAGAGGGAGAAAGAGAAGCAAAATAAGAATAACGTACACATAAAGTAGAGGTGTACAAATATACCCATGCATGCAAACTCAACTATACATACACAATAAAAGAACAATGTACAATGAAGAGAGATGTTGTAATAAAGGTACTTGAGGAGCAACAAATAGCAAACATAAATCCATTTTTTGTTGGTTTGTTTGACTCACCTGCTCCTGCCCCTTCCAACTACTTTAGCAATGCTGCAGAAAAGCGTTCAAACCTAACCGAAAATCGGTGCCGCTTAGCGGACAAAGGTGCTCATCCTTCGCACACGCCTCATGTACAAGCACGCTGTTAGGAAAGACAAGGAAAGTCGTATCCGCACGGAAGCGCTTACCGCAGACAGCACAACAGCTGCCAACGTCGATGCTAACCGTTCGTGCATCCAAATTCGACTTCTCGACAGCGGTATTGACATTGTAAAGTTCTAGCGCACTGGCGTCCACCGCATTGTGGTGCGCCAAAGACGTCTTGAAACGGGTCGACTTGAGGAGCAGTGTCGCAATATCATGAAAGGGCGTCGTGTCAGGCAGGAAGGACAGCAACGAAAGCGCATCCACACTGTCGCATTTTTGGAGGGCAGGCAACAGGTCTAGGGTGTTGGTGCGGTGTGCACTAGACTCGGAGGCAGCATACTTAAGCAAGACGCCATACGCCGTACCATCGCCGTCTTGCTCGGCATGCTGCGCGTACGCCTTCGCACGCTCGATACCTTGCTCCTCCGAGAGGAGCATCCTAAAGGCTTCCTCGTGCTGCCGCAGACGTCTATAGATAATCCCTCTCTCTGTGACGCAAATCTTCCGCACATCCGCGTCCTCGAAAAAGGCCTGTGCAGCGTGGAGATCGGCAAACGCGGTTGTGTTCAAGAAGAGATGCAGCGCTCCGCGCAAGTTGGCTTTGTGCTCGGTGGACATGGAGAGTGTGTGTGGAGCACGAAAAAGCAAAAGGGACACGTTTTTCCAATAAGCATCATGGAGATGGCTGTCTCTGCAGTGCGGGTCATGAACAATGACCGACAAGTACGCCACCAACACCTCAAGTTTTAGGTTATGTCCGTCCACCACCCTACTGTCGTCATAGCTGCCTAGCACGTGCAGCGCCTCACCCCACTGATTTTTGTTTTGGTGTGCAAGAAACAGAGAGGGAACCCACTCGACTGGGAGAAGTCCAGCCAGCCACGACACGTGCGCTTTGAAGATATCCCTGTCACCGCTGCTCCTTAGCGATAAACTCCGCAAGTACGCCGCCGCATTTAGCACTGCCGTCACGCGCACCGTGAGAGACTCCGAGGGAGCTGGCACGTCGCACTTGAGCAGTAAATCGCGAAGGTGCTGTGGCGCAACGGTCTTGCTGGGGGGAGCAGCCCCAGCTTCAGACAGCCGCAGCAGGGCAGCGCGCACGTCGGGGCCTACCCTTAGCGCCTCGCGGCCCACAGAAGAAGGAGCAACGCCTGTCCTTTCCTCATGTCTCCGTCCGTCCCAGATGCCGGTGGAGGCGAGAGAGGAGAGCATATCCATCGCCTCCACATGCATCTCAAAGCGATGAAACAAGTTCGCCAATGCAACCCATTGCTTTTCACAGCGCAGAAAGTCAAAGATTTTGACTCTCAAGCCCTCCTCCTTGACCTCGCACACCATGTCCGCCAACTCCTCCTCGCGAAGGAGCCGCACACAGGCCTGTGTCAGCGTCATGTACAGCAGAGGTCGTAAAGCCTCCCTGTCATGTATGGGAAATGTCTCCCGCCCCGTCTCCACCGCCCGTCGGACGTAGTTCAGATAGTCCGCGAGCGGTGCAAGAGCGTCCTTGCCGAGTGGCTGCTTGCTTTGCACGTCACGACAGAGGAAGCAGTTTGACTGCTTCACAAAGTCCCGCGAGTCCCAGAGTCCAGATGGTACAAAGTCTGAAAAAAGCGCCAATGCAATGAAAGGGTCGGCGTGGCAGTGGCGGAGCTGCTGCAGCGAAGCGCTGTACTGCCCACGTGTAAACTGCTCCACTGCCGACTGCACCAGAACTTCATGTGCGACCTTTTCGTCCATTTCGCTCGCACACAGCTGAGAGAGAAGGGCGGCTTCTGCCGAGCTCCCTTGTCGCATCATCTCTGTCACAATCGAATGCAAGGGGCGACGAATCAGCAAGTGGATGGTGTTGCGCGCATTTAAAAAGACTATTTTT
This sequence comes from Strigomonas culicis, assembly GCA_000482145.1. Taxonomy (NCBI): domain Eukaryota; phylum Euglenozoa; class Kinetoplastea; order Trypanosomatida; family Trypanosomatidae; genus Strigomonas; species Strigomonas culicis. The sequence goes on from AUXH01000198.1 coordinate 5,756, forward strand.
GCCGTTTGGCTGACGACATCAGGGACATTGTCAAAGTTTGTAAAATGGCGCGAGCCCAGTTTTACAATATTCGCCGCACTCTCAACAAAGTCCAACACGCCTGCATTGTTGCTGCTGGTGCTGCCGGTAGGCGGTAGGCTGAGAAGTGGCAGCCTCACCTGCAGCCGAGACGCGGGGGCATGCACTGACACCAAAAAAGGGTGAGCATAAGCAACGAGGGAGGGCCCCCCGCTGGGCCACGAGATGGCTTCAATATCCGGCACAGGGGTCCCATTCGAAAATACACGCTGTCCGCACACGTCATCGCACGCCAGCAGCTCTGAAAAGGGATCCAACTCGACCAGCGACAGCTGGCCGTGGTGCGGCAGTGCTACGAACTCCGTTTCACCTGTGGCGACGGTGAGCGCGACGGCGGCGCCGCGGCGAAGCTGCACAATGGCGTTGCGCCCCGCCCACGCAAAGCCGGTGGCCACGTCCGGGAGGCTAAATCCGTTTTTGGCTGATGTGCTGCGCCAGGTTGTGTCGTCGCAATCGAAAAAGACAACCCGTTTAGACATGAGAGCAGCCATGGAAAAGCGCCCCTTCTGCTTCTTGGCGTAGATGGAAACAACGTCCTTCAGGACGTCTAGCACCTGCAGCGGCTGCGGCTGGTGGCGCGATTGCTCACCCGCAGGGCCGGGGTCGCCGCCCGCGCTGGCGTGCGTCACATACCGATAGTTGTATGTCATCACCGTATCACCAGCCAACACGGTCAAGAGATTCTTCTCTTCCATGACAAGAAGAGTTCGCACGGCGAGCTTTCGTGCGATAGTAAAGACGTTAATCAAACGGATATCCTCAGCGCTTCCTTTGCACTCACTGGTGTCGTACACTATCAGTTTGCCTTCCCGTGTACCTAGTAGCAAAATGTCCCCCTGTATGGTGATGCACGCAGGCACTCCATGGATGCTCTTGGGGCTAAACAGTACGTTCGTATAGATCAAATCCTTTTTGTGCGACATATTCTGCCTCTTTTGGTGCGAGGAAAACAATGGAATTCCTTTGATGTATGCACAACTGTATGTGGCTTAACCTGCTTACACAACACACAAACAAAAAAGGCACACGAACAAGAAAGAAAAAGAAGGAAGGAGTGGGGAGAAAGAGCAAGAAGAAGTAAAACGGGCAAAAATACGTAGAGAGGGGTGATCACACAATACGAAGGAGCGCAGTATGTTTCATCGGCAAAATGATTTGGAATCTTCACAATCATAACGCCCCTATGATCCACTGAGAAGGTTCCTCTTTTTCGCTCCCCATCGCTATATAAATTATGCATGACGTCTCATAGAGGGGAGAGGGAAGCGCAAAACGAAAAAAAAGGCCTTGTTTCCCTTCACTCCTCAGTAGCTCCCATCCCTCACTACCATTGGTCCGAAAGTGGATTCGCGTCGTCTACAACGTGAAGGGCTTTCCCGTCAAACAGAAGTAAGGTAGAAGGGAATGGTGCGCCCCCTGTAGGAGCTGATTTCCGCAGGTGTTGCTGCGTCATGGGCCCGGCGGTGGCGGTAGTTTGGATTGCCATCATCTCATGCACTTGCCTGGTGAGGGAAGAGTACGTTTCCAAGAACTCACCAAATTCAGACACGCACTTGCGAATCGACTCGTTGTGCTGGGTAGTCTCTTGTTCAGAGAGGATGCGGGGAATTCGTTTAATGATGAGTGCGCAGCAGTCGACGTCAAAAAGAGGAACACCCAACCCAATGGATACAATGTACACGCTGCGTAGGGTCACCACAGACGCTGTGGTAGTGTTGTCAGCGCTGTGGCTGCTTCCGCCGTCCGTCGCGTCGCGGCAGGGAGATTCTTCGGGTTCGTTGCGGTGGCCAGCAAGCATGCAACACACGAGCGACAAGGTAAAGTATCCCAGCGAGTGGCACAGATAAAGCGCACTCGTACTCTCCTCGAGTAGACCGATAATAGAGTCGCGGTCCATTTGGACGTTTGTGGCCGTGCTAAACAGCGCGCTGACGCGCTTGGACACAAGCTCGTGAAGCTCCTCGCCCGTGCAGTCAAACGGGACGGAGATCTCCATGGTCTTCTCGTGGGGCGACTCCACCACGCGGCCGTCCCGCTGCCGCTGCAGCTCTACACGGGCGGCGCACTGCACCAGCACCGGGGCCGAGAGCGTCATCTCGCCCAGGAGCACCAGCGACGTATCGAGATCGCCACACGTGACCTCCGCGTCGAGCGTCATGGCTTGACAGCGCACCCTGCTCACGTAGCCGACACAGCCACGCTCCGCCTCTTCCGCTCCACACGTTTGTGTGCCGGTAAACACCGGTGGCCAGCTGTGAAGGAGCGCCCCAAAGGGCACGAGCAGTGAAGGGGGCCCTTGCCTCACCTTGGTGTAGAGGAAGAGCAAAAACCACGGCGACGGCATCAAACTCACCGTGCTACCGTACACGCAGCAGAGCTCCACATCAATCAAGGGTGTGCACGATACCGGTGACGTGATGACGTATGCCCAGAAGTTGCGACCGAGCAGCGAATAGCGCGTGGTGGCCTCCAGTTCATTCAGCGCCTCGATCTTGTACATATCGACGCCCGTTCCACCCTCCGGTCCCTGCAGCTGCATGAGGGCCTTCAGCAAATGGCGAAGGCAGATCACGCTGTTCACGTACTTCTGTGCCTCCCCACTGAAGGTGTCCATCTCCTCCATGTCCACGTCGTCGAGAAGATCCAAAAAGTTGCTCACCGCATCGGAGGGCATCTTGCCCACCTCAAAAAGTGTCACGGCGTGCTGCTTGAAGCCGGGGTCCTTGCTCAAATTGGTCATCATGAGAAAGCCAGTGAGCGTGGCGTCGTAGAGCAGCGCTATTCGCTTCACGGGTTGGCCGCCCTCGCCGTTCTTTGGTACCGACAGGAGCTGCCCTGCTGCCATCTGCCCCTTGTCCGCCTGCTCCACGAGCTCCTGGAAGATGCGCTGCCACGACGGATGCACGATCGTCCCCGGACACTGCTGGACGGTCTCTGGTATGGTGGGACGCTTCAGCCTCGCGAGGCCCAGCTGGATGAGCAGCTCCGCCGCGGCGCACACATCCGCGTCGTCCAGCATGAGCAGCTGGGACAGCTGCCCCAGTGAGGTGCGCTCATCCACGGTGGACAGAATACGATAGAGGAGAACCTCTTGCGGCTCCGAGGAGGTACGATTCATGACAAAACTGCCTAGCGGCGGGACAACGAGGCAGTCGTCGGGCGATACCGAGAAGGTGGCGTAAAGAAACCCACAGCGGTAGAGCTCGTGTAAGGGAGCCGAGGGGAGTTGGCACGCATAAACAATCTGACGCCTAAAGAGTTGAGGATCGACCTCCAACGAGCTGTCCGCGACCGATGTTGCACCCCGTGATGCTAGAAGCCGATACAAGGCAAGCGCGTCCGCACTCACACGCTGAGAACCGCGACGCAGGGTCTCTGGCGTCATCTCAACACTGTTTACCTCCCAAAAGGGATCCAGACTGACAGACGGTAAGTACTCCGTAGGTAAGTGATCCACCACATAGTTCCGATTGAGATGCCATCGTATTTTGCTGCGCACCTCTTTCGTTACATTCAAGTACTGATTGCGTCCAATACCGATCAGGTTGAGAATATCGATGGCAGTGAAATTAGGTAACCGATCATAACTGTACTCATTCTTCAGCATCTCACCAACCATTCGCACGTAGTACGACAATGGGATCTCTTTCGTGTAATGAATGATACTCTTCTGATGAGCATAGGGATAGAGTTGCAACTGGTCGCCTCCAAAACGAATCATTTCTTCGTAGTACTCGCGCTCTGTAATAGAGCTCCGTATATGGTCAGGCAGGCGGTAATACGCATAGCTACGTAGGATCCCAAATTGCACAAAGCGCGCGGTAAACTCTTGTGGCGAAAACCGCTGACGCAACGAGGCTGGTAGATAGGAATAAGCAATACGGTCTTCAATCGACTGAATCAAATCGGCCTCTTGCCCAGAAGCCATCTATTCGGAAAATAGACCGAGAGGAGCGAGAAACAAGAGAGCGGGAAGGAGGGAAGGAGGGGGGAGAGGGGGGTAGTGGAGAACAAAGTGCAAAGGTAAAGCGGTTGCGCATCTTCTCAAGAAGGAGTACCCACAGCCTCAAAGGTATCGATAACGGTGTGCAAGCGCACCCATCAAACGATGTGTAGTATGCGGAGATAAGGGGATGGAGGGAGGGAGGGAGGGGGTCTATGGTTGTTTATATTATGTAACAAATACAGATGCAAATGTATATAGCGGCTCTATGTGTGCAGATCGTTCGCCAAGTTGACCCAGTTGCTGATCGTATCGGTGTTCTCCGGTCTGCGGTCATGTTCCCACTGCACGAAGCGATCAGAGGACGCAAACACATGATTGGCATCACTCACCAAGCACACTTCACTAGCAATGGACTCTTCCATTGCGGACGCGCGAGTCCCCGGGTCAGCTTTGGAGAAGGAAAGCAAGGCTATGCTGTAGTCTTTTGGGGTACAAATCATCTGCCCCTGCAAAAACCGGCCTCGGAAGGTGTTCGTAAGAGGTTCGTCTTCCACACCCGTGCTACTACGTGTGCGTGAAGAAAAGTTCTCCGCGACATTGGTGGTACCTTCAAAGTATGTTTTAATGGGGAGTGAGTGAAACTCAACAGCAGCAAACCCCGCATTTTCGGGCATTCCGCTAAAAAAAAAACTAAAGTCCTTTATCATATAAGCGGCAAAAAGGAAAGAGAAGTAAAACAGTGTAATTGAAGTACTCAACAGCAGCAGAGTAAATATCAGAAGAATGAAAGAGGGGCTACAATTAAAAAAAAAGGAAGGTAGATCATGCAGAGCAGGATCACTGCCATGGAGACCTCTTACACGTTTGCCAAGATAGAAAAGGCTATTTAGTAGGTTTCTGTATTATGTTGATATGGTCATGGGTGTGATTAACATTTATATGTGCACAGTCGAGTGCAACAGACGATCGTGTGGGCATGAGAAATGGCTGCTCAGGCAGCTGGTTCTGGTTCTTCGTCTGCAACATCGTACAGCACACCCAATCGGCCTAGGTGCGCCAGGAGAGGAGAATCTGTCGCTTTCTCTGACAAGCAGCAGAGCGCATTGCGTATTTTCATTTGCTTCACGGGGAGGGCACCTGGGACAATGCACTCCCACAAGAGAAGCTCCTGCAGACAGCTTGCGAGGCACTTCTTTGTGTCATTCATGACAGAGTAGAGGAACGTTAACGTGTTCCGCACGTCATGGCACAAGTAGTGGAATGGGAAAAGGTGTACGAGCATCTCCGACAGCAGCGCCTCAAGACGCTCCACCTCGCGCGGGCTTAGGTCGTCGGGCCCACGGCAGCGCACCGCCGAGCAAGCCGTCTGCACCTGTGCGTGATAGTGCTTCGTGGCGTCCTGCCGGGATCCGGTCTGCACTGCCACAATCGCCTTTTCAAAGGGGTCTGTGGCGCTTCCTTCACAGCGCTCACATCGACAGGAGAAGAAGTAACGCTCTGCCAGGGCGTCCTGGCGCAGCTTCGCGGGCCAGTACAGCTGTGGCATGTAGGCGATGGTGAGCTCCTCTCCCTTGTACACACGCCGCACCGTACAGATGCAGTTTCGGTCTGCGTCGATCGCACAGTTCGGTGCGCAAGAATGATTAAAAAAGGAAGTAATGTTCCCTTTACCGACAAAAAGACTCTGCCCAACGCCCAGTCCAGTGGCGTCGCAGATCTCCAGCGCGTTGCAGCGAATGATGCCCACCACTTTGGCGATGGCGTCGCACGTCTCGTTTGGTAAGAGGTCACGCACCAGCGGCACCATGGGAAAGCGCTGCGCCACCTCATCCGTGTGCGCCTCCAACGTGAAGATCTGCTCGTGCCCCTCCTTGCCGGCGCGGATGCCGGAAAAGGTTGTAATGCAGTGGAACGCCGTCTCGAAGAACTCCTCGGGGACATCCAAGTGCTGCGCTCCGACGTTGGCGGCCATTACCTTCAGCTTCATCAACGGCGTGCACTCATACTGCGCATGCGCTGATGCATGGCTCTCCAAGCAGGACGGGGAGCAATAAAACACCATGTTGCACGTCGGGCACGGCAGCACGGAAGGCCGGGTTGCCTCGTGGAGCACGCATCCGCAGCTGACACAACAGCCTCGGCCCTCCGTCTCTTCATACGCCGAGACGGAGAAGGGGCCTAGTGTGCTACTCACCTCGGCGAAGGGTGGAATGTCCATCTGCGCCACCACGCCAAAGCCACAAGAGCCTTTGCGCACCGCCAGCGCGTCCTCTAGCGAGCCGCTCGCCGTGGCGCGCCGCTTGTCTTCCAGCATCTGGCCGATCGCTGCTGCTAAAAAGGGCCGACTGCTTTCCTCCAGAGCTGGCAGCTCATACACAGCGCGGCAGAGGAGCATGAAGGCCGTATGAGGGCCCTCACCCGCTCCATACAGAGAAGCGTCTTCCATAAGGCAACGTCCCCACGCCGCGTTCGCCTTACCGAAAATCGAGTTCACCTGCAACGCCCGCTTGGCCACCTTGATGCACGCGGCTCTATCCTGCATCTTCAGCAAGCAGGTGAGAGCATTTCCCGCGCTCTTTGTGTACTCATCTAGTGTCTTGTTGATACCGCTTGCCGTTACGTCGTCATACAGATCCATTGCCTGTATATAAAGGGGCACCGCTTTGTGAGGCTCGCCACTCGCTACGAACGCATTCCCCTGTAATCTTAGTTCCTCCATGCCTAAACAGGAGTTGAGTGTTTCTGATACAAAACGTAAAAAAAAAAGAAGAACAATAGACAGCGAGAGAGAGAACACTAAAATACACACAAAAAAAAAAATGGAGTGGACAGGCAACTAAGACGGAGAATGAGAACACCAATGAGAAACCTTAATTCATTTAGCTGTTTGCTTCCACATAACGCCAAGCACTCTGCAGCAGATAAAGTGCCCATGAGTGCTTCTCGTTGGGTAAGGTGTCGGCGTCAACGGCAACCTCTGCGACTCCCCCCGTTTGGATAGATTGGCACACGCACATATATGAGCATGTATACATATAGAGATGTGTGTGTGTGTGTGTGTGTGTGTGTGTGTAAGGGGTATGGAGGTGGGGGGAACAATAAAAGACAGGATAGTGAAGCGACCTACTCTGGCCGCTTTCGCTTCCTACCTTCCTCCGTTGGAAGTGTGCCTTTTCCACTGACCGCCAACAGAACATCCGGGCCTAGTACTTGCCGTACGTGCAGCAGTGAGGTGTCGCGCAAGACACGCTCGACCTCCTCCTCGGCGCGCAGCAGCGGTGCCCGGTCCTTCGCGGCGTCTTGTACACCACGCACGTGAAAAAAGTAGTGGTTATTTGCGTCTTTTTTAAAAACGCCACTGTCATCATACGGCGTAAGCGCGCGATCTTCTTTCTGCACAAGTCCGTTTTCCTTCTCTATGGCAAACATACACCCCACGTGGAGACGCGCGAAGCACATCCGTGGGTCCGTTCTCATGATAGCAGACAGGCAGTCCTTCCTGTCAAGCGTCGGCGCCACCTCCTCATACGCATGAAGCGCAGCTGTTTCCTCTATGAATTCCGCGATGCACTTCGGCTGGTATTCTACATCGCCGTCTACTATTTCTTTTTTAATCTTCGCATCATGCACAACAGGCTCATCGAGTTGTGGACTCGATGTGCTCATCGTGAAAATGTACTGGAAAAGAAGAATAGCGAAAGGAGAGAAGGAAAGAAAAACAAAAACAATAGACGCCTCCATATGGGTAATAAAGAAAACGAGAAGCGTGAGCCACTTATACTGAGCTCTTACAACAATAACAATTAAAGGGGACGGGTACTTCTATGTTCTCTCTTTTCTCTTTTTTTCTTTTTTTTTACAGATATAAAAGGGAGAAAATGAAAAAAAAAAAGAGTATACAATAAACAATTGGCAAAACAGATATTGTACATATAAATATTATATGTATAAGCATTTACACTGCGTCCTTGATGTAAACAGTCTCATTCTTTTTCTTCAGGTCCGCATTCCACGCATAGAGCTCACGTCTGCGCCGCTCTTTTAGTTTTCTCGCCTCTTCGTTAGTGGTCAGCGCTGCTGAAACCGGAGAGCCTGTATTGACAGGGTTCGGTGTGCTTTTTCCTCTCTTTGCGGAATTATTACCAGTCGAAATAAGTGGCCTCCTCACCTGGGAGGACTTGGGGGTGCCTTGCTGGGACCTTGTCCGTGCGGTTTGCGAGGACAGATGCTGCGACCGCGTCGACTTCACAATAGACGGCGTGGTGTTGCCTCGTCGCGAGGTGGAAGGGGGCTCGTGTGGCGTCAGTGCGGGGGACGCGGGCCCTTGTCTCAGGAGGTCGACCGCGCCGTCCGCCACAGGGGTGCTCGGGGAGTAAGGGAAGTACCGACCGGCATCCGAGGAGCGCAAGCTTATGGTGTCGACCAGCGTGAAGGTACAGCACGTCTCCTCCTGCGGCGAGGACGCACCGTGTGAGCAGGCGCTGGGCGGCTTTGTGTCATCGATGCCGCACTTCGCACTGCCCTGGCTGTCCACGTGGCTCAACGACATGTTGAGCGCAATAGCACTGGACTCGGCCCGCTCCGAGCCGCACGCGCGCCCGGCAAGGGGGGACGGGGACGTCCCCTGGCGCCCGCTCAATGGAGCGGCTAGGACCTCCACGCTCCTCGCAACCAACGCCTCAGGGACCTGCGGCCGCACATAGGCGGTCCCTCCCTCACCGTGGCGGTGCAGGGGCGTGAAGGAGCGCGTCGGCGCGAGACATGGTTGCGACGGGGTCACGGAGCACGAGGAGGCTTGCTGCGGTCGGTGGCACGCTGCTGCCGCGCCCCCCATATTCACGCTGGGCATGCTGTACCGTGCCGTCGCCGGTTCCCCCTTAGCGGAGCCGACCCGCATCGTCATGGACTGCTGGCACCTATCCCACAGCCTCTGCGGCACCCACGGGGCGGTGGCGGACTCCGTGCCACTGGAGCTCTGCGGTGACAAGTACACCGCCGGCAGCACCGACGGTAATACCATCTCGGTGGCCTCTATCCTGCGGAGCGGCAGCTCTGTCTTGCTCTCCGGATGGACCCCTTGCGCGACCTGTATGCATCCCGCAGGCGGCGGAGTGTCGGGGAGGGACGCGTAAGTGCCGCTGTTCGGCTGTAGTTGGTAAAGCCGTTCTTGAAGAGGTGCTCGTCCCTGTGCGCGCGGATCCGACGAGCCGATTCTCGCGCGGCCCACCTTCTGCATTGGTGAACTTGTCACCAGTGGTGGTGGTGATGTATGATGCACACCTCTCGTGTGCCTTGCGCGCGCGCTGGACGGGGGTGCCTTGTCGTACTTTTTGTCATCGCGTCTGCTTCGTGTGCCGCCGTTAGCACAAGTGGGCATAAGAATCTATTTCCGCCTCACTTTGTCTTCTATAGATGTGGATAGCACAATAATTATGCTAATAAAAATTAAAAAACAGACACCCTCTATCTCACGTAGTACTGTATAAAAAGAGAGAGATACGGCGCAGCAAAACATGAAGTGAATCATGTGGAGAATGAAAGCGAGAGAAAGAAAGGTAAGTAAACAAGGAACAAAAATTTGTTTTATAGATAGGTGAGTATGTACATGTGTGTTCAGTTACATAGTTTAGCTTCCCGTTGCAGAAAAAAAAAATGTTGTTTTTAGTCTTTCAGTGGATCACATGATTACACGCTTCCTTAGTTCATCAATATCAGGTTTTTGTTTTCTCGACCACCTTTACTGTGATGTTAATTCTTTTTTTTTTAAAGTGTTTTAATCCATTATTTAATTTAAGTGTTAGATGCTTATCCCGTCATGCTCCGTGCCGTCACCACCGCGTTTGCCTTTGAGCTCACCGCAGGCGGAAGTCTTGTTTGTACTTGCAGCACATCGCCCTGCCATCGAAATCAATATCCAACGCAATATCTAAATCTCTCGGATTATCTACATTGGGATTGCAGTGCATATGGAAGGATGCCTTCTCACCCTTCGCCATCGTGAGGGGGTGGAACAGATAAAGCACGGTCTGCTGCCAGTGGGTACGATCCAGCAGAGGCGACGTATCAAGAACGACGTGCTCGTGTCCAGCTTGGAACGGCGTGTCGAAGTGAACGGACACCGCGTCCATGACGCCATCCTGCTGCGCCTCCAGCACAAAGTCGCTGTCGAACGACAAATCTGCCTCGGTCACGGTGTTGATCTGGAAGGAAAAGAACTTGACAATGTCGGTGCCGATTTGGCCGGGCTCCACCGTGTCCACCAACGGTTCGATGTAGCTCAGGCGCTTGAAGTAAGAGAAGTCGATGCCGCGCACATTGTCCCAGACATCAAACTTCTGCTCCTTGTACTGCGGGTCGCTAATACCGCAGGCGTACATGTTCGCGCGGTCGGGCAGTATCTTCACGTCCGGTGTCCCCCAGCGGTCACGCGCATAGAGGACTGTGTTGAGCATGGATTCGTACAACAAGAAGTACCCCATCCACTCACTGATAATAATATCGACCTTTTCATCCAACTCTAGCTCTTCCACTTTGCCTTGTATGATAGTGATGACGTTTTCAAAACCGTTGTCCTTCACGATCTGACGCGCCTGGATGGCAATATTGCTGCAGTCGATGCCAATCACCTTGCGTGCACCCGCGCGGGCAGCAAACATAGACAGGATGCCCGTGCCGCAGCCCACGTCCAGCACCACCTTGTCCTTGAACATGTGGGGGTTGCGCCAGATGGCATCACGGTAGCTCGTCGTGCGGTGCACGTCCTTCAGCATTTCCATGTGGATACCATAGTGGCTATAGGAGTCGAAGTAGTAGTCCTTATTCGCCACCGTCTTCTCCTCCGTCGACATTGGCCTGTGACTCGTGCACAAAGTGAACTTGGGAAAGGCTCTGCGAAATGAAAAGGGGCGAAGTGTTAGCTGTCTGAAGCCCGCCAGTATGATGGAACTAGAGGAAGAGAAGTGTGAGTCAGCAAACAAACGTGTTTAAAAGAAAAGAGAACAAAAAAAAAGAAGAGATAGAGATATACCACTTTGACGCGATGAATCAATGCTCTTACCGTTGTGTTGAACAAATGAAGGCCCTGTAACGGTCCCCTTTTAATCATACGTTGTCTTGTCTGGTTCGTTGTTGAGTGGGGTGCGCATTTGCTTACAGTACGGCTTCAAAGAGAAAAAAAAAGAAACTCAGGGAATAACAACATAGAAGTACGCCAAAGAGGTGAGCAGTGTTTTAAAGAATGAATAATACACAGTAGTCACAGCGAGTGCGACGACGTCAACGTATCCATGTGTGTGCGCATTAGCGCCTCAAGAGAGTTACTGATCCCCTCCATGATTGCACCGTCCTCTGCAACAACATCAAGCGTCCACGTCAGGGCCACGTCGCGGCACAGCACAAAAAAAGAGAGCGGCAGAGCGCTGACACCGAAATCGCGTAGCTCCTGCACGCACAACAATAGCATCTGAGACCCAAAGTGCGCAAAGGACTTGCCATAGTAGATGGTGCTGCGCTGGCCGGATCGCTGCGTGTGGGAGTGGAAGTGGGCCGCAAACAGTTCGAGTAGATGGCGCAGCGCCGACACGCCCACTTGCTGCATCGTCCGCTGCACCGCCTCGGAGCGCGTGGTATGCAGAAGGGAGAGCAGCTCCCTGAACACGTAGTGTAGAACGCGATGAAATGTCTCTGTCATTGGCAAATGGTGCATCATGTGTGCGATCAGGTTGTCACGCTCGTGGTCCGTCGGATTCTCGGTGAAGCACAAGAGCGCATGCAAGTAACGTCGCAACTTACTTTTTCGACGGAAGGGCAACGGAAGATGCGGTCCGTGCAGATCTCTGCTGTTGTGGCAGCAGCTGCGCAGATCCTCCCATATAGTAGCTACGTCATGCTCCGTAAACAGTCCCCCGGCGCCGCGGATGCGGTAAAGACGCGAAGGCGTCTCACTGCAATCGACCGCATCTCTTTCTCTTTTCCGTTGACGCGCCCGCTCCATCAAGTGCAGGTATCGCCTTCGCTCACCGGTCCGCTGGTCGCTGAATAAAAACTGATAGTCGGGGTCCTGCACATGGGCAACGCAGAATGTTGCAAAATTGGGACTCGTCTGCTGTAGATATACCGCTTTCTGGACAATTTGATCCATCATAGCCGTGGGGTTACATAGACATATACACTGTTGAAACTTCGAAGAAGAAGAAGAACAATCCGCAGCATTAAAATAATAACACAGAAGGGAGATAGAAGAAAAGAAAGGTGATTTGCACACAGGATATCCTGTTGCAAACAAGATACAATCCCAGCAAAGAGGAAGACAGGGTGAAGAAGGAAATGCCCACACAAAGAGTCATCAGATGACGCTAGAATAGAAGAAACTGAAAAAGAAACAATAATCGTTCAAGGAAAAAAGAAAAAGGTATGTTAAAACAGAAAGATGAATACAAAAAGGACGTACCGTAAGAGGATAAAAGAGAGCAGCGCTGCTGAGGAGGGCGTGAGCGCTTTGCTTATAAGCGGATGTAAGCTCTACTTGATCACAAAAGCTCCAAATTGTGCTGCTCGGTCTTTCGTGTACCCTTCTTGTCATTCTTGTTCATTTTATATATTGGTTTCATTAGTATTCTCTCATTCACAGCGCAACTCCGCGCTGTCGCTCAAGACCAACGGCGCCCATGGGACAGTCGGAGACCTCTCTTGCCGATTTCGCACGGTGACAAGCTGCTCCAGCCACGCCTGCTGCTTGTCGTACACGTAGTGCACCACCTCGTCCCCGGTGTCGTCCCGCACGTCAAAGAAGGCGTTGCCGTTGATCATGTGAATGAGGTCGTGTGCCGCGCTGCGGTCCACGTAGATGGATGTGCACCCCTTGCCCCTTCCATCTGCATGCAGGTGTGGGTCCACGCGGTGCACCGTGACGGTCGGGTGCGTGGCGTGGAGGAAGCGAATGGCCCCACTCGCGCCATTCTTTTCCTTGTAAATCTGTCCCATGAACAGCTTGGCATACGGACCATCCTTCTTGCACCGTTGACACGCTTCTTGCACTCGGCTGTGCTTGGCGCCGCAGTGACTGCACGACCACGCGCGGGAGGAGGGAAGGCCGGTGGTGGGGTGCGCAAGGAGCGCCGCCTCGTGGGGGGCCTGCACCTCATGGAGAATGCACTGATAGACGATCGGATACATGTTCTGATACTCCGTGAAGCGCTCCGTCACATGAACAAAGTTGTTGTCGCGCGTGCTGTACGCCACCTCCATCACGTGCAGCTGAGACCACATCCGTCTGCTGTGCACGCGCTGCGACTCCGCCTCGTACTCGGAGGTGGTGAGGCTCATGTCGCTGCTCGTGTCACCTTTGTGGTGGCGCCGCTGGCGCCGGTGGCGACGGTGCGGCACGCTGAGCTGCGTCGGCTGCGAGGAGACGGAGTCACTCTCGCCGCCGTCCTCGGAGGATTTTTCCGACGGGGGCGTCGTCATGCCGCGCGGCCGCGACAGCCCCGTCGACTTGCGCGAGAGCAGCATCCCAGAGCCGCCCCAGTCCAGGTTTTCCTCCTCCGCCCGGTCCTTCAGGGCGTTGAAGGACGCAAACTGTTGCAAGGCACTCGGATTGTTGGGGCTCGTAATGCGCGTGCTGAGCGCACCGGTGGAATCACCGGGATGCACGTTAAAAATAAATGTTAACATGAGCGCCAGTGTGAGCAGCAAATTCCGCTGCTCGGATGGCTTGAGGGCACCTTTTGGCGCCGGCTTTAGATTCAACATGGCAGTAAAGTTTTTCTTTCCTTTTATTCCAACAAAAGGAAGGTGGAAATGCAATGATAGTACGGCAAAAAAAAAGTATGTGCTCTTCTAGTGTATGTTGGATCAACCAACGTAAAGCGTTTTAAAAAAATGTGTAAAAAAATCAGATATCGCAAGTAGCCAAGCCAATTTGATTGGATCGAGCTTTTCTATCAACCGCAAAAAAAAAAAAGGAAGTGGAGAAAGAAGTAGCACATACAAACCCAAGTACGCAACAATGCAATTAAAGAAAAAGGAATGTCATATAAAGATGTAGATACTAAAAGAGACGATGAAAAAGAACAAGAACAAAAAGAAAAAAAAACAGAAATAAGCGTTGGGTAGAACGAATAAGAAGCCATCAAAAGGAAGGAACAAGTAAATTAAAGAATAAAGCCCTTGATTAACCATATGAAGCTGCTTTCTTTCGTTCCTTTCCTCCTATTCTTTATTTCTGTATCTCACAAAATGCAACAAACGAACTGACCTTTTATTATTATTTTAGCGTGCCACATACAACAATACAACAATACTATTAGTTGTGAAAGGAATGAACAAGTGAATCGAATTAAGAATCGGGAGAAGAAGAAAAAGAAAAATAAACAACAACAGGGGGAAATGCATACATACCCCCCTTCCCCTCCCGAAAAAAAAAAAGAAAGAATGGTCATTAAACGGATACAGATCAAGCATAGCATTCTAGATGCTCACACAAGCATCTTTGTCATCTTCGGAAGCACCCAGATCCGGTCCATCTCGCGGTGTAGAGAGCATGTGTGACGATGTCGTGCAGGAGCGGGTCGGAAGCCAAGCCTTCTTCTGCTTCTTTTCACTGAGGAACTGTTCCAAGTGAACGCAAGCGTAATCCATCCATACACAGTTGCATTCCATGATGTCTAGTGCGTTTGCGATTTGCGGCAAGATGGGCTTTGTATCGTCCTTCTCGAGCAGTTTGTAGTTCTTCCCTGGCGACTCTTGGTAAGAGTCGGTCAACATGTTCAGATGCTTATACTCCAGCAGCGACTCGGCCGAGGTGTTCGCCTTGACGAGGCTTGCTTTCAGCATGGTGATGATGTGCCCGTTGCTGCAGAACTCTGCCCCCTTCAGGATGAGCGTGTGCAGCGCGTTGGTGGGCACCAGCCGCTCCTCCAGCAGGTAGGTGAGGAAACGCGTGTTACGGTACAAGACACGGTAGAACATGCTGGCAAAACTCGACGGGTGGGTACAGAAGATGGCACCCATTAAAATGAAAGCTTTTTCGTTTTCGAGGCTGAAGAAGGCTGGGGCGAGTGTGCTAATCACAGCGTAGTTCTCCTGCCGCGCTTGCTCATCCAGATGCACAGGTGTGAACTCAACGTTCAGCGCCACCGCTGCCTCCTCCAGCGGTACGGAGAGATACGCCGACAGGACGCTAGCGATCTGACACCAGTAGTCGAACTGGCCTATGCTCACAAGAAGCTGCAGCGCCGTCGTGGCTGCCTCGGTCTGCTGCTGCGACGCGAAGTCCATCTTCGACGAGCGAAACATGTGCCCGCGACTGACATCGATGGCGCTGTTCAGTGGATTCGTCGGGCCCACCTCTGGGCCCGTCTGCAGCGAGGCACTCATGGAGGGAAACAGGCTCGGCGTGTGCATCCCCGAGGCGAGGAGGGGATCCGAGTTCGACATACCCAAGTGCAGAGAGGGTATGAACGCCGCGAGCGCCCAGGTCCCTACCTCTTCCGCCTCCTCGATCAGGTTCTCGTTCCCGCAGAGCGCGAGCACGCGCAGGATGTTCATCACGTGTTGCACGGAAAGATGCACTTGGGATTGGAAATTGCCGGTCTTCTCCTGCGCAAAGAAAGAGAGCAGACAACGCTGCTGCAGTGGCGTGTACAGGCTCGCGATGAAGTCGCTTACGATGCTCTGACAGTAAAAATTCTGCACCATGTAGAGCAGTTCCTCGGCGCGACACGTGATGTAGTCCCACAAGAAGGAGTTCATCGAGTTGGGCAGCTGCGTGATGATGAGCAGCCACTCGAGGAAAAGCGTGCAGCGCTCGCCCTTCTCCCCGGGGAAGTGGCCAATGTTCATGTTCCTGTTCCTCGCGAGCGTCATGGTGACAATCATGCGATCCTCGTGGCGCAGGTAGGGCGCGAGCTCGAACACGCGACGCCACGTGCTGATGTCGTACTCACACCGGAACACGCCGCTGCCAGAAAAATTGAAGTAGCACACGCTGTGCGCCGTCTCGGGAGAGGACCCTGGCGACGAAGCGCTGGCGGCGTGCACGGCATTCATCGCACTGAACTCGATAGTGTTCTCCGTCAGCATCAACGCCCGCAGCGGCGACGTCGAGTTGCTCGGGCACACCTCCAGCACGCGCATGGGCTCGGGATACGGCTGCGACACGCGACGCAGCACGTTGGCCGGATCCCACTCAAAACGCTCTCTCACCGGCGGCGTCATGAGATCGATCGGCGCGCCGCCGCGCTTGTTCTTGTGCCGTAGGTACGACAAGAGTATACCGCGGTGAGGCAGTGGCATCGTGTACTGGTCCACGCGGTAGCCATGCGGGGACGCCCGCACTAGCACCAGTGGGTGCCCGGGTCGCCGCACGAGCTGCGACATGCTCTGCACATAGACGTACTTTTCCGTCGCGCACGGGTCGATCTGCTGAAGCGCGTCGTACACACACGTAAAGAAATCATCACTGTTAAAGCACTTATTGGCAAAGCGCTGCATCAGCAGGTGAGAGGCCTTCTTGAGTGTCTGGAGGTCCACAATGGAAAACAGCATGCGCAGCAGCGCCGCCCCCTTGTCGTAGCTGATTCGGTCAAACGACGCGCTGATCTTGCGTGGCGCCGCGTCACAACACTCCACCGGATGCGTCTTGGCTGGGAGGGCGTCCATCAGCAGTGCCGAGTCCAAGATGGTGCTGAGGAACCCGTTCCAGATACACCAGCTGGGGCACACGGCGTCGACGAAGACGTACTCCAGGTAGCGGCACATTCCCTCCTTGAGCCACAGGTACTGCCACTCCTCGATGCACGCCCAGTCGCCGAACCAGTGGTGGCAGACCTCATGCCCAATGAGCCGCGTGATGCGCTGACGCCGCTCCAGCGGCGTCGTCTCGTCGACCAGCATGAACTCCTTCCGCAGGTTGATCATGCCGTAGTTCTCCATGCCTAGGGCGCAGAAGGACTCCAGCGCGACAAGGTCGATCTTCTCCAAGGGCAGCTCGTAGCTGAAAAAGTCATCAAAGAAATCCAACGCCTTCGTGAGCATGTCGAGCGCAAACCACCCGGCGCTCTCGTACTCCGAGATGGGGTACACCACGCGGCACAGCACGGAGCGCTTGCGCGAATACCTCTCCAGTATGCTGAAGCGGCCGATGTTAAACCCGATGATGCACGTGTGCAGCGGCGCCGTCGTGTGGAAGGAGACGCGCCGCAGCGGCACATCCGCGCGCGCTCCGGCGGCCAGCGCGCGCTTGTCGCAGCGGTGCGGCGCCTCGCGCTCGACGTCTGTGTTCGACACAACGGCGAGTCCCTCCGCAACGATAATGTGGAGCTGAAACGTGGCGTGAAAAAAAGGCTCATCCCAGCACGGGAACACCGTGCGCGTGTCGGTGGGCTCACAGTGCGTGGACAGGTACGTGCTGTCGGTCGAGCAGCTGTGGAAGATACCGGAAGAGGTGTTGTGGTCGTAGATACGCCCGCTGTAGCTAGCGATGTGAAGGGTGAAGGCGCCGCCCGCCGTGTTGGGCAGCGCCTCCGAGAAGTGCAAACGTATCGTCTCGCTCCCCACGAAGGGCTCCACGCGCAAGCACTGGAGCGTGCGCTGCCTGTCCCCGGGCAAGAGAGTGACCGTGATGTGCTCCTCGCAAAGGGAGAGATTCAGCGCGTGGAGGACGACATAGTTGACAGGTGTGTCCAGCGCGGCAGTCACTGTGACACTGATCGCCACACTTCCTAAGAAAACGTCACGCTCAGGGATGGGATGAATCTCTATATTGTAATGAGTCGGTACATGGTTGCGTGCAAGTCGATAATATGGGCTGCATGGGTCTTCCTCCACCCTACAAGCCATCTAAGAAATATATATATATACGATGTCGCTGCACGACAACAAGGGTAATAATTGCAATACTGATGCAAAACGGAAAACCAAAGGTGCGCAAGGAAAAAGAGAAGGAAAAACAACAATGAAAAAAAAACAGTTTACTTGAAATAAAAAGAAGACAAAAAAAAAGAACCAGTGCACAAAATCACAACAACTGAAAAAGAAACGACGAATAACAAGCGAAGAAAGAAAAAGGAAAAAAAAGAAACGACGACACGAATAACAATGGTTCTTTTTTTTTTACTATTGTTTTGTTTGTTTGTTTGACTGCTTACTTACTTCTCTTTTCCTACTAAACAACAGCAAATCGTTGTTTGAACAGAGGGAACTAGAAGTGGAGAAAGAGAAAGAGAGAGAAGAAGGGGAGGAGAAGAGCTTTATAAGCATATACATACACGTATACATATGAGTGTGTGTGTGTGTGTGTGTTGATATTATAGAGTGATTATTGTAATTAAAAAGAAGGAGTAAAAGAGAATGAAAGAGTGGCAAAATGATCAGACATGTGTGTACAGAGAAAAGAGAGATGATTGTACCCAAAACAATGCAACATATAAATGGACGGAGAGGGAAATGAAAAGAGGTCAATAAGGCCCCCACCCTGCCTACAGCACAAATATCAAAGCAACGCTCTGTACGTGCATCTACTCCTAACCAGTCAAGCACCTTTTTTCAACGACGCCGCGATCTCACCAAGGACTAGTTTCTTGTATTGAAACACGCCGCTAAGGGCATCCAGCACCTTCGTGCCGACAAGCTGCGTACAGTTCTGCATGCCGCACTCCGGACAGAACCAGTTGTCCTCGACGAACTCGGACCTCGGCGCCAGACCAGAGCCGGTCAGGGCAGTGGGCCTTTGGTTCCTCGTGTGTTTGAAGAAGCACTCGCGGCAGTAGGCGTGACCGCACGGCACGCACGTGATGGGCGTCTGCAGCAGCTTGAAGCACAGCGGGCAGGCGTACGCGCTCTCGCTCGCCTGCTCGGCCGCCATGAGCTTCTTCAGCGCAGCGACCGCCACCTTGTCCCTCCCGTCCTGCTGCTGCAGCGCCCGCTGCAGTGCACCGCGGGTCTCCGCCACCTCCCGCTGGAGGGCCGCGACCGCACCGGCGGCGGCGGCCGCCGCGGCCTGCGCCTCGCCGAGTGCACGCCGCTGCTGCTCCTCCCGGGCGGCGGCCCCGGCACGCAGCGCCTCGCAGTGCGCTGCGTGCCCTTGTGCCATCGCCTGCAGCGTCCCGCGCCACAGCGCGGCCCCTTCGTCCCGCCAGGCCGCCCAGGCCTGCGCCGCGAGCGCCGCGCGGGCCGCGGCCTCCGCCGCCGCCACCTCCGCGAGCGCCCGATCGGCGGCCGCGCGGCGAGCCAGCAGGCGCGCTGCCTCGGCGCCACCGCAACACCTCTCCGCGCACGTGGCGCGCGCGGCAGACTCCTCGGACGCCGTACGCGCCCGCTCCCGCCACTCGGCGCGCTCGAGCGCGTGCACGGCGGTGCGCACCGCCGCAGCGGCGCGGAGGGCGCCGCTGTCCTGCTCCGCCTGCTGCAGCTGCGCCACGAGTGCCGCCCTCGCCGCCACCCACGCGCTGGCCTGGTCCGCCGCGCTCCGCTGCAGGGACGCGCACGTGTCCTCCAGCTCGGCCGCGCGCCGCCCCCCGTCCTCCACCGCCTGCCGCAGCGCCCCTATCTGCGCGGCGTGGTCACCACTCCGCACGTGACGCTCCATCCGCTGCGCCATCAACGATTGCTGGTGGCTCCGCCGCTCCCCCTCCGCCGCCTCGCACGCCTGAGCGTACTGCCGCGCCATGTCCTGTTCGCGCGTCGTCGCAGCCGCCAGCTCGCGGCGCAGCTGCGCCAGCTCCTCCGACGCGGCCGCCAGTCGCTGCTGCAGCACCGCACCGCTCTGCGCGTCCGCCTGCTGCTGCTGTGCGGCGGCGGCGGCCCCCGCCGCGACCTGCCGCTGCAGCGCATCGCGGGACGCGCCGAGCGCGGCGACGGCGCCCGCGACGCTGCGGTGCAGCGCCCCCAGCGCCTCCCACGCGGTCGCCTCGAGGCCGCCGACGCTGCGGCGACCCCACCGCTCCGACTCGCTCAACAGCCGCACGAGCGCCTCGCGGTGTGCGGCCGCGTGCTGCGCCGCGTCGCGGTCCGCGTCCGCGACGCGCTGGCGCGCCTCCTCCAACTGCTGCCGCAGCTCCGCCCAGCGCGCCTCGACGCACGGCGTGCACGCCGCCAGGCCCTGCGCCGGCGGCAGCGCCGGCGGGAGCGGCCCGGCCAGGCCCATGCGCTGCAGCGCGGCGGCGTGGCGGCGTACGCTGTCCTCCGCCAGTGCCGCGGCCGCGCGCAGCGACGCCAGCGCCGCCTCCCGCTCCGCCACGGCGGCGGCGGACAGGCCGTGCAGGTGCTCCGCCTGGGCGCGCATGGCGGCGGCGTGCGCCTCCTGCGCTGCGGCCCGCGCGGCGTGCTGCTCGCCGCGCTCCTGCTGTAGTGCCTCGCAGGCGTGCTGCAGCAGCGCGACGCGCTCCGCGAGCACCGCCTCCCGCTCCGCCGCCGCGTCCTCCGATGCCTTGCGCGCGGACAGCAGCTCGTCTAGTTCGCCCTTCATGGCGCGCAGCATGAGCTGGCTGCTCTCGGACTGCTGCTGCTGCGCCCGGCTGGCCTCCAGCTCGCCCGACAGGCGGTCCCACCGCGCCTTCTCACTCTTGTACATCTCGCTCAGACGCACAAAGTTGCGCTGAATCGCGTTTACACTGTCGGTGCGGTTGCGGAGATCGGCCTGTAGTTGCTCGATGATGCGCAGCAGCTCTTTTGGGGGTGTGCTTTGGCTGATGGCGTACTCCCGTACCGGTGGAACGGCCGCGGTGGACGAGGGGGGCAGCATCGTCGCCGTTGATCCTGAGAGAGCGGGCAACGTAGCAAGTGGTGATGGTTGCCTCACCTCCGGTAGTGCTTCTGTCCCTGCAAACGCGCTGTTCTGTCTAGTTTTCATCATTTGTGAAAAGGCAGTCTCCCGCTTGATACCGGACGTATCCGCTGTGTTCGGATACCGTCGCATGGCTCACGTGACCGCAGTGGTGACCTGTGTCGCGCGCGTGCACGCGGAGCCGTGGACGCCCTGGTACGAATGGTATAGGTGCAGATTGGTCAACAACAAAAAAAAAAAAAACAGTACTGCAACGCATTCAAACGCAAGGAAAACAGCAAGACACAAAAATAGTGAGGGAAAGTAAGAGGAAAGACAAAATGAGGACTTGGAATGGACGTCGCAAACAATTCAATACACAGGAAAGCACGCACGGCACTGTAGTGTGGCGAAAAAGAGCAATAAGAGAGGCAAGAAACGGTTAAGCCAATCTAGTAAAGTCTGGACAAACCAGATCATGTAAGAGTGTACAATGGCGACCCATACACGGAGGAGCACCGGTAATCATCTATACGCCCGGTAGAATATCTACTTCCGTTTTGCCTGCCTCCTGCGCGCGTGAAGCAACGCCTATCGCTGTGTTCGATGTGGTAAAGTGCTTCTTCACTTTGAGTGCGAAGATAAGCGCACAGGCGATAACAGCAAGCAGGAGGGTGTCCCACACGGAGACAATGCGCGTACTCTTGTCGCGCTTCTGCGCCAAGGCGCCAAAGCGGACGGAGAGGTATGTCTGCGGCACAATGCCCACCGCCGTCGCCAACGCAAACACGCGTAGTGGGACGCCGGCGACGGGCGAGGCCATGTTCACGAGCCAGTTCGGCAAGATGGGTGTCAGCCGCAAGAAGAGAAGATAGACAAAGAGCTCGGAGCGGTAGCTGCGGACCTGCCGACGTATGGTGTGCAGTCCTTTACCCTTCATCAGCTTCTCGTCCACCATTTCGACCAGCGAGGTGCCAACGAGAAAAGAGAGAATGTAGCAAGAGCAGGCGCCCACCGTTCCCAGAAGAGTGCACAGGAGGACACCGCCAAGAGAGCCGATAAGAGCACCAATAGCAGCGTTGAGCACGACCGTTCCAGGGATGCAAAATGTCTGCAATGTAATGTACACAAAGGAAAAGAAGATTATGACTTTAGTGCGCTTCTCCTTCATTGCCAGCTGCAGCTCGCGGCAGAACTTTTTAATGCCTACTGCCGTCTTCAACGAAGTGTCTTCTTGCGCTACTATACTGCGGATGCTCAGCCACACATCTAGCATGTCAGTTACATAGCAAACAAAAAAAGTAAGCAATAAAAGAGTCACAATAAGTAAAACTACTTTTGTAATTCTTTTGGATCGGTTAGTTGCTTCCATAACAAATGAAGGACTTTCCTTGCTGTACTTCTACGCTTATAGTTCAATTTGTCCTTCTTGTATGTTTCACTATGGTTTCTTGTTCTAATGTGCCCACTCCGGAAGATGCGCGTACGTGACTAGAGAGACAGAGAAAAACGAAAGAAGAAGAAAAATAAAATGCAATAAGTGTTGCACAGAAAAGAACAATAAGAACAACAAGGAAGGAAAGTGCATCTGTTTTTCATAATAGAATGATTACCGTATTTTGTAAAATAGATAGATACGTGTATCGTGGACGAAAAGAGAAGGGAAAAAAATAGATAGACGAAACGTTAACCTTAGGAAAAAACAATGGTTTTTGTTTTTTAGATGAGGAGATAAACAAAAACAAAGTTAATAAGAATAAATGGAGGGGCAAAGAAAAACCTGTTCTTAGAACGAGCCTTTCATCCATTTCATCATGTGATAATGCTCCACCTCCATTCCCTTCTTCTTATACACTTCTTGTGCCCTCGTATTCTCCGTTTCCACATACAGCCTCAGGCCGCCGTAGAAGTCCGACTTCTTTACGATGTCTTGAACAAATTCGTACAACTTCGAGAAGACACTCTTCCCGCGATAGTCGGGTACGACAAAAACAGACTGAATCCAGACGATGGAGCCGCAGCGCCAGTCCGACCACTCCTGCGTCGTCATCAACATACCCGCCACCCGCTGTGCCGCCTCGTCCACGGCCACGTAATAGGTGGCCAGATGAGGCTCATCGAACGGCCGTGTGAGGCCACGCATTAGCACCTCCTTGTTCAGCTCCAAGTTCTCCGTCTCATGGGCCATCGCCATCTGCATCTCGGCCATCGCAGGAATATCCTCCCGCACTGCCTGCCTCACCTTAATGCTGCACATGTTCTTAACTTGAAGAGAGATGGAATCAAAAGCTCGAATAGACTATCAAAAAAAAAAAAACAGAAGAACCAAGCAAATCAGCAGAGAAAGGATCAGAGAAACGAAAAGAAAGAAGAGGTAAATGCAAGAAATTACAAGTCCACTATGACCGCACAATCTATGACACCCACACATCAGTTCGTCTTACACAGACAAAACTGAATGCAATATATCCTTGCTGTCCACACAAATCCGTTCACTAAAGAGCTTTTTTTCTTCCAGGTAATTCTTTTTAATACCTATATTTTTACCAAAACATCCAAGTCCTCCGTGGTCTCCGCCGAAGTGGTGAGAAGGTGAACTGTTGAAAAAAAAAAAATGAAAAAAGTGGTATTTCTGAATACATCCGAATAAAAGAAAAGTGACGCTAAGAAGAGAGGGAGGGGTGCGAGACGGCCGCGCGCGCGCGACCGTCGCCGCACCGATGGGATACATACATGAGCCCCCGCTCGCCTCTCTCCGCTTCAGCCACGACTCTCCTTCGTTGTGCTCAACTCTCTTTCGCTTAGTACTCCTCGACCTCCTCCTCGTCGCCCTCGGCGGACTCGGCGCCGACCTCCTCGTAGTCCTTCTCGAGCGCGGCGAGGTCCTCGCGGGCCTCGGAGAACTCGCCCTCCTCCATACCCTCGCCC
>AUXH01000199.1:0-29436 GCA_000482145.1 Strigomonas culicis
CTTCTCTCTCTCTCTCTGTATTCAGTATAGTGTAATACTTCTGTTTTTTTCCCTTTTTCTTTCTCCCCTTTTCTTGAGTTTTTATGGCTTTTTTTTCTAAACTCAATAAACAAAAGAAAAAAAGAGAAAGAAGAAACGCAGTTTATTTGTAATCTCTTCTGACTCTTTTTTTGTTTTTTTTCTTGAATGTTGTATAGCCGCGAAGGAAAAAAAAAGAGAATATTAAAGTGTCACCAGTAAGTGAAAACAAAGAAAAACAATTAATTAGCTTACAAAAGGAAATGTTCGAAACATGAACAGCCATAGCAGCAAGAGAGAAAGGGAAATCTTTTTTTTTATAAAGTATTTGTTTTCTTTTCCTTGTTTATCATTTATAAAGTATTATAATAACTGCAAAAAAAAAAAGACTAAAAAAAAGTCAATAGTATAAAGTATAAAATAAGAAAATAAGTGTTTTTTTTTTTACATCTTAGTAAATTTTATGAAATTGTCTGTCAGTAACGTTTTGATGCGTCTGTTTTGTCTGTTTTGTACTACGTGCGGTGAGGAGCTCTTTCGAAACACATCATATCTAAAAGGAATAATACATCCCTCTCTCTCTCTTTCCTCTCTTTTTCTCTCATTGCTTCTCTATTGTGTTAAGAGTGTTAAACTATATTATTAAAGTTCAAAGTCAAAAAAGAAGAATATCGAAGAACATAAAAAAAAAAGGAGGAGCGTTCTGCATTTTTCTCTTTTTGATCATTGTCATTTTTCTATTGTTTTTTTTTTTTGGGTTTTGTGCTTTCTCTTCACGTTTCTAGCATCAGTCTACACATCCGTGTCCACTTTTGTTTTCTTTTTTCGTTTAGTTCTCTTGTCCTCCTTTGCTCTGTGTGTTCGTTTCTCTCCACACCGCCACTGCCGAGCGCAACCACCGCCCTACTCATACGCCGAAGCCTAGCAACCACCACACCACACAAATCACCACCACCAAAAGAGGCACCTCATGGGCTGCGGCAACTCCAAAACGAAGGAGCGGGACGCCCCATTCCCGTCCGACTCGGGCTGCTGCACCGCCAGCGCCAAGACGCGCTACAGCGGCGCGTCGCCCGCTGCTGCCGTCCCACCGGCGCCGCTGGAGCAGCAGCTGATGACACCGCTGAAGGATCGGGCGCCGGCCGCCGCGCCGCCGTCGGACAACAGCGAGAGCGACAGCTCGGAGGACCCCACGTACCCCGCCGCCGCGCCCGGCCACGGCGACCCCCCACCGGTGGCGCAGGACGGGGAGGTGCGCCGCGACGTGGCGCAGCGCGCGGCCGCGGACACGGTTGACCGGGCCGCACCCGCCTTCCACATCCGCGAGGACAACACCCCGCGCCACGCGCACGAGCTGTTCCCGGAGGCGCAGAACGCGGCGTACCATATCGCGCCCGGCGCGGACAAGTACGACACGCTGCGCGACCCGGAAGAGGAAGAAGAGGAGGAGGATTTCCACAGCCTCCACAGCTTGAGCATCGCCCCCAGCACGGCGCGGGAGCGGACGTCGGTGCCGCACTCCGACACACAGGTCGTGGTGGAGGTGCTGCCCGCCGCGGAGCACTCCGCGGCGACGCTGCGGTCGGACGAGTTGCGGTCCGCGCAGTCGGTGAGTGTATGGGGTGCCGCGCCGCCGCCGGCGCGGCCGAAGGGCGTGAAGGGCTCCATGTTCTCCGACGTCGACACGAGCGTCGCGGCCGACACGGTGCATTCGGCGGAGGCCGCGGAGGCGGCCTCCGCGGCCTTCGCGACGCCGCGCAACGATGACGGCGCGTCGGTCTTTTCGCTCATGCCACACGACTACAACTACTACAACCCCGCGAGTGCCTCCGCCTCGATCTCGGCCCCGGCCTCGGCGCGCGCGCGCGTCCACCGCGGCTCACTCACCGTGACGAGCACGCGCACGAACGAGCGCGTGGCCAGCACACATGGGGAGATCCCGCCCTCACCACACCCGCGCCGCGCGAGCCCGCTGGTCCGCGTGCCGCCGGCGCGCACAGGGATCAGCCCCAGCGCCGCGCCGCACCGCGACGAGCCTGCCTTTTACAGCTGCCGCAGCCTCAGCACGACGATGGGCGGCGCCGGCCGGTCGCCGATGCCGTCCGCGCGCGGGTACCTCTCGCAGCACCCGCCGCTGCCGGCGGAGTCGGCTGCCGCGCCGCTGCCGCCCCCGCCGCTGCGCATGGCGACGTCGCCGGTCACCGGCACGGCACCGGGCGCGCGGCGCATGTCGGGCAGCATCCGCGCCGGCAGCGGCCGGCTTCAGACGCGCGCGGCCGTGGCGCGCCGCACGGTGACACCGCGGGAGGCGCGCGCGCGGCGGCGCGTCGACGCCGAGCCCTCCGCCACCCACCGGCGGCCGGCGACGAAGCCGACGCGCGCGCGGATTGACGCAAGGGCGGAGGCACCGAGCCCCCACAGCCTCCGGCGGTCCACGAAGGGGTCGAGCGAGGTAGGGGGGGTCTGGCCGGCGTCGGCGTCCGACACGCCGTCCTCCCACAGGCGTCCTGGCTCCAAGGCCTCGCGCGCGGCGATGGACGTGAGTCTCGACGCGCCGAGCACCCACAGCCGACGGTGCTCCGCGCCGGAATCGAGCGACGCGTCGCCGGCGAAGACGGCGTCGGCGGTTGACACGCCGGCGGCGCACCGGGACCCGTCGACGCAGGAGCCGAGTGAGGCGCCGTCGCCGTCGCCGCCCGCCGTCGCGACAGCGGAGGAGGCGGAGGAGGAGGCACCGCTGATTGTGCACCAACGACCGGCGTCGTCCATGTCGCGGCGGTCGGCCCACTCGCGGGTCAGCGCGCCGGTCGCGCTTCCGGAGGCGCGGGAGGCCAGCGTGATCTCCGCCGCGTCGACCGCGATGACGTTTCACACGGCGGTGTCCGCCCAGACGATGGCGACCACCACAGCGCCGTCGCACCGCCGCTACGAGCCGTCCTTTGCCACGGTGCAGAGCGCGGCGCTGACCGCGCCGTCGTACCACTCGCCGATCCGCACGCTGGGCGGGCTGCCGCCGCGGAACCGCCCGGTGTCCAACATGCGCAGCGACGTCACCGGCCGGGACGACCGGGAGCTGTCGCTGGTTTCGACCGCCGCGCGCAGCTTCCACACGGCCGTCTCCGCGCAGACGATGGGCACCGCCGTCAGCGCCGCGCGCACGGCGGAGACGACGGGGTATGGGCGGTCGTGGCGCGGGGAGTCCGCGGTGGCGGACGCGCGCTCGGAGCTCTCCATGGACGGCACCGAGCGGACGTTCCAGACGGTGGTCAGTGCGCAGACGCAGGCGACGACAGCCAACACTTTTGGCCTATCCAATGACAGATCGAGAGCAGGTAGGGATGACTCCTACTAATAATTCGTTTCCTCTTTTTTTTTGTGTTTCGTTTTATTCTCCCTTTCCTTACTTCATTGCTACAATTCGTAGCCTTTGGTAGTTATACAGGTAGGCATGATTTAGTACACCGGAGATAAACATAAGAAAAAAAGAAAGAAGGTCCCACCAAGCGAAAACAACAAGAATACAAAAGTAACTTTAAATCATTTTGAAAAAAGAGAAGGATATAAACATATACGAATATGCTATCTTTTTTGCTTGTCTTTCTCCTAAAAAAAAAATTAAAGAGAAGAAAAATACCATGATATTACTTCATTACTATTGTCATAATAATAATGCAAGTGTTCACCACCGACAAATTCAATATATATATATGTGTGTACAGTAAATTTTATAAGTTAGATGGGTGTGAAGATGGTGGTGTTTTGAATTGCAAATATACCGATCATGATGGTTCATGCAGGTGTTCTGTATGTTATTATTCTCTTTTAAGTTGGAAAAACAAAAGCATAGTCATCAAGCTGTTTTTCCCCCTTTATGATTGATAATGTTAGATGGTGTTGTCCACACATCACCAAGTACATTTTTTAAATGATTATATCATAACTCTTCTACTCCTTCGTCAACCAACCAAACAAAAGGAAACACCAAGGAATAGAATCCATACATTCTTACATTTCAAAAAAAAAAGAACACCCATAGCGTAGAAAACAACAAGAATAACAACATGGGTTCCACCATTAGTTCTATCTCCCTCAAACGCAATGGGGATGTGAAGCCCAAAGAGGATTTCAGCGATGCCGCGGTGAATCCCGACATCGCCTCACAGAAGCACCTGTCGGACCGCTCCCTCAGCTCCGACCCCCATCACATGGATGCGCCCACGGGGCCTAGCTCGGATGTAGAAGCGGCGGAGCGGCGGCGCGCCGATCAGCACGCGAAGCTGCAGTCCGAACACGTGAAGAAGCAGAAGCAGCAGCAGGCGGCGGCGGTGAACCTCATCGAGGAGATCTACAACGAGGACTTCACGACGATCGACCACATCCAGGCCCTCCGCTTCCCTCTCCATGTGACGAACCAGATCAAAAACCTGATCCGCCAGGAGAGCGAGCGGCGCTGCGCGGAGAAGGAGAAGACGATGAGCCGCTGCCTGCAGGACAAGATGTGGACGACGTGGAAGTGCCAGAAGGAGCGGGACGCCTACTACTACTGTGTTGAGGCGGTGGAGGGGGCCGCGCTGCAGCCGTCGCGCGAGCGGCTACTTGCCGCGGAGGGGAAGGACGCGGCCGCGGCGGCGGCGACGACCAGTGGTGACGGCGCGGCGGCCGCGGAGGCATCGAACTATCCGGTGGATGTGCTGACGACGGACCGCTGGAAGTACAACCTTGGTGTGCTGAACGGCGAGATCATCGCGCGCAATAACATTATGCGGAAACTGTGGGCGGATCACTACCCAGAGCGTGACCTGCCGCATCCTTGGGTCCGCGATGAATGAGGATGCACCACCATTACGGAGATCCCTGTTTTTTTTTTCACACATACACATGTGCGAACAAACGGAAGGTTTGTTCACGTACACACACAAAACAAAGGAATAATACTAATAAATGGAAGGATGAGGTGCTACTGCGGTGTTGCATAATGAAACATGGAGTGCTCTGTAAGGATACTTATAATAAAGTCATCAAAAAAGTGTCTGAATCTACGTACACACTGTTGTTGTTTTTTGTTCCAAGAGGATGCTAGTAATAATATGAGTTTCTACTTTTTTAGTATCA
Organism: Strigomonas culicis; assembly: GCA_000482145.1. Lineage (NCBI taxonomy): Eukaryota > Euglenozoa > Kinetoplastea > Trypanosomatida > Trypanosomatidae > Strigomonas > Strigomonas culicis. The sequence goes on from AUXH01000199.1 coordinate 5,131, forward strand.
CCTTTTTTTCCTCCCTCTCTCTTGTTCAGCACCTCCACGCATTCATAGATTCCTTACATCAACACGCACATAGAAGGACAACCTACTAAAAGAAAATAGCAAAAAAACATGATCCGAGTGTTTTCGGAGGGCACCGCCGTGCCTGTCATGCACATCATAGAGTTCCAAGGCGTTGTGAAGCGGCACGCGGCGGCCTCCGCGCCGCCGCCCGCCGAAGGGCCGCTGCCGGTGGGGGCGACGCTGTACCTCGGCCACGTCGATGCGGACCGTATCAACAAGCAGCAGTGTGTGCTGAAGATGGACACCCTACACATCCAAGGCAGCCGGAAGGAGTACAAACACCCCCTCCTCGTGTTGAAGAAGCGCGACGCGGCGGCAGCCGACGGGGATGCACCCGCGGAGCTGACGGCGCAGGAGCGGAACGAGGAGCCGATGCTCTTCGAGGACTGGCTGCTGCAAAATGACCACGTGCTGCATCTAGATGACTTGTACGGAACGGCGAGGGAGGAGGCGCAGGGGACGTGGCCGCTGAAGAAGCAAAAAGTAGAGCCCGCCGCGCCGCCACTGGGCGAGGACGAGGAGGCAAGGCAGATGGAAGACAAGTACAGACACGTGCGTGTGGATGCAGTCGACAACGGGAAAGGTCCGACCACGACGGAGGCTAAGATGAAACAACCAGAGGAAGAAAACAAGTACTTGGATTACACGGCGGTCGGCATCATCGAATCCAGTTTCCTCTTCAATTCCAAACCCGCCCGAGTGTTCACCAAACAATGAACATAACGAAGAGCGACCGATTCTGCGAGGCATGGGATTGGTGCATTTGTATAGAAAACGACGATGCATTTTGGCACAGTGATTGTATTCTTAAACACCAAAAAAAAAAAAAGAATGAGTGTTCATGATCTACATCTGTGATTGCCTTTTTGTAATTTGAGTTGTTGTTGTTGTTGTTGTTATTACAAAAAACATCTTCACGTCTCCGCAACTCTCTCTTTCTTTTGACTATATAGCGCAGTTTTTTTTTTGTTGGTTGTAGTAGAATCGGTTTCTACATTTGTACACATCCTTACAACTTCGCGCATAACAATACATAAATAAGCAATTAGGAAGCAAAAAACAAAGGAAAAACGAAGTAACACATCTCTAGTTAGATCAAAAGAATAACAAACGAGCACAGAATATACAAGCCGTATCATTGTGTTCGCATGAAGCATAGTATCCGCTGTTGCGCGCTCATCCCGACGGCGCTGCTGCGTGAGGGCGCGGAGGCGGCCGCTAATGCGAGTCAGGGTGCGCACCAGAGCCCCAGGCGGCGGCGCAAACAGAATGACCACCCGTCGTCACCACAGTGGCAGCGCGGCCAGGCGGAGGCGCCGGCGCAGGGCCGACTGGCAGCCCTGCGCCTGCTGCGCGGCGATGCGCACCACCACCAGAATAAGAGTAGCACTAGTAGTAGTAGTAGCAGCATCCACCACTTTACCGCCTCGTATTACCTCAGCAAGACCATCCGGCGGCAGCCGCAGGATACCATTTTGGTGAACGAGCTCTGTCTGTTCCACGACGACGACAAGGCACTGTTCGCGGACCAGGGCCACTTTTACAATCGGCGGCACTCCCTGTACCTCAGCGACCGTCCGTACGTGGACTACATCCACACTTGGACGGATGTGAGTCAGCCCGTGGCGGACGCCACCGCGTACGCGGCGCGGAATAAAGTAAAAGACGCCGCGGCCGGCGACCGCACGATTGATTTTTATGTTTCCTTTGAGGCCCTGCTCGCACAGCTGCTGGAGAACAAGTACCACCACGCGAGCCAGAGCCGCCAGTTCGCGAAGTGCCTCTACCACAGGGACTGCCCGTCGCCGCTGTTTGTGCTGCTGCGGCTGCTGGAGGTCCAGACGCCGTCCTTGGCGATGGTGCGCCACGCGCTGACCGCCTTCATCGTGGCGCGGCACCAGCGCCACCATCATCACCAGCGCGATGCGCAGCGGCAGCGAACGATCGAGCTGCAGTCGACTCGGAGTGAGCGCGCGTGGCTGGAGGAGCTGGTCGGGACGCTGCAGAAGCACTTCCCCGCCTTGTATCAGAACGTCTTTGTGAAGCACCAGCTGCTGGACGCGCTCATCGAGGTACAGGCCTACGAAACGGTTGTGCGCGTGCTGAACGAAGAGGTCCGGAAGCAGAACAGCGCCGCGAGTGGGGCGGCGGGACGGCGGGAGCCCATCTTCGTGCTCCAGTCGGGCCTGTGGAAGCGGCTCGTGCACCTCGCCGCGCGGTCGCGGCTCCCGAGCTCGGAGCTTTTATACTACCTTCTTACCCTCGTGCCGTCCGCCGCGTACGCGGAGCTGGCAGAGACGTCGCCGCTGCCCGAGGATGGCGCCGCGGCGGCCCCCGCACTGACAGCGGCCGGCTTCTCCTCCTTCCTGCAGCCATACTATGCGCGGGAGACGACGGCGGGGGTCGTGTTGCCGTTTCAGTCGACGCTGGATTACTACCAAAAGCACTTGTTGGGGGTCCCCACCGCCGCGGCGGAAAGCGACGGCGCGTCCAGCCACAGGCGGAGCCTTCTGCCGCCGACCGCCCCGACGCTGAAGGGCATCTACGCGCCGCGCCCGTACGAGCTCGTGCTGGACCACACGCACACGAACCACCACGGCAGCGTCGCGAGCGCCAGCGCGACGCTGCCGGTGCTGCAGCTGGAGGGCGCCGCGTCGTCGTCGCCGCCGACCGCGAGCGGCCGGACGCCGAAGGAACTGATGGTCACCCCCGCGGCGGCGGCGCGGGAGTCCATCCAGTGGCGGCTGCTTCAGCCGACGGAGATTGGCTATCAACTGAAGCACCCCTCGAGCGGCTTCGAGAGCCTGTCCGGCGTGACGATCGAGCGGTTTGACTATCACGAGGCCACCGCGGCGCGCCGGCGCTACCCTTACTGCGTGGGGCTGCATTACAGCCTGAGCGCGGCGCTTGCGAGCCAGCTGCTGCTGCAGTGTTACAACGCCCGCGACACGAAGCAGCGGGAGTGGGCGCCGCTGCTCGCGCTGCAGATCATGCGGCGCTACATGGACTCGTGCGACGCGCAGCGGGAAGAGGCCGCGCGGCTGGAGCGCGCGATCGCGGCGCAGCAGGCGCTCATCTTTGCCCACGCAGACCCCCCTCCCGCCGCCGCCGTCCACGCGGCGGAGAAGGCGGTGGCGACGCTCCAGCGGCAGAAGCAGAGGGCCGCCGCCGCGGGTCGGCCGCACCCGCTGCCCTTCCTCCTCTTCACAAAGATCTGCAACGACACGCTGACGACCATGTCGACGGCGGCCGCGGACGGCAGCGCGCCCGCGGCAGAGGTCGCCCCCACCGCGGCCGAGCCTGCGGAGGCGGACGCGACGGCGGTTGCGAGCGCGGACCGCCCGCCGACGCTGCTGCTACACTGGGAGCTGCCGTGGGCCTACTTCCGCTACCTCAACACGCACAACCGGACGTGGCACGAACCAGGCGCGACATCCGCAGAGGGGGCGGCGGCAGACCTGCAGGCGATGCCGGCGCACATGTCGCCGGAGGAGGTGAAGGACCTGTGCTTCCTGCTGCTGCGCGCGCTGGGGCGCGGCGCCAACCCGTGGCTGACGCTCAATCTGGCGCGGCTCTTCTCGCGGCGCTACCTCGTGGACCCCATCGAGGTCTCTTTTTTCCTGCTGAATCAGATCCAGCAGGCGGCGCCGACCACCACCGCCGCCGCCGCCGCCGCGCCGTCGCAGGAGCTCAACCGGACGATGCTCGGCTCGCTCTTTTTTTATCAGAATGAAAACCGCAGCATCGCGCGCAAGCTCTTCTACTGGCTGCTGCAGGACGTGGGCGTGCACCTCCACCCCACCTTCCACCCCTCGCTGCTGCCGACCGCGCGGACGCTGTTGACGCTGCACCTCTACACGGAGTTTGCGATGCTGTACAACACGATTCTCGACAATGTCTTCTTCTTTTCGGAGAGCTTCAAGGAGCGCTTCATGCTGGCGATGGCCGACCTGGTCTGCCCCCACTGCCAGAGCTTGCTGGTGCAGACCGCGGACGGGTCGCAGGCGTCGGAGGCCTCGGCGGCCGCGCCCGTCATCAACCTCAACCTGTACGCCGACCGCGTCTGCGAGAACTGCCAGACGGTCATCCCCGCGAAGGACATCAACGTGCTGCCGAGCTACGTCTACAACATGACCGCGCGGCATGTGGAGGAGCGCCGTGCGCGGCGTCAGGCACAGAAGGCGGTGCGGCGCCAGCGCATCCAGGACACCATCTACCAGGGCAGCAGCAGCGGTCCCCGCCGGTGGGGTGGCCGCCCAGCCACAAACGGCGGCGGCGATCGCGCGGTGCGACGCTTCGAGACGCAGGTGCTGGCGGACGGGGCGGCGGGCGAGTCGCTGCTGCTGCTGCCGGGGCTGCAGCCCTCGCAGCCGACCGTGCCGCTGTTCCCGACCGAGGCCGCCTTCCGCGCGGCGGCCAAGGCGCGCTACGCGGACATCAACGTCGACGCGGCCGCGGCGGCGTCGCGCGCGACGCTGCAGCAGCTCTATGCGCAGCAACGCGCCGCGTGGGCGCAGCGCGGCTACACGGAGGAGCAGATGACCCACCTCACGCCCTACTACCAGCAACAGCACGTCGTGTCCGCCGCGGAGGCAGACGCGCGCCCACTGAGTCGCTACAACGCCCTCATCGCCGCCGTGCACCGCCGCCCGGCGCGGCAGGCGCCGGCCGCGAGCCTGCAGGGCGCGTGGAGCTGCCTGTGGTGCCGCACCCGCAACAGCGAGTTCTCGCACCGCATCCAGTGCGGCGGCTGCGGCGCCTTTACCGGCCCGGCGGCGCCGTGGCGCACCTTCAGCTACGCGCGCGTGCGGCTGCCGGGCACCGGCGCGGACGGCGGCGCGCAGTACGCGAACGGCGACGCGCTCGAGGAGATCCGCGCACGCATCCGGCACTGCGCCGACGTCATGGTGGACGCCGTTGTGGCCGCCTATCTCCTTCTGTTGTACAAGAAGGCATTTCTGCTGCGCGCCAACCCGCGCGACGAGGAGCAGCTGGTCTATCTCATCGGGCGGCTCTGCGCGCTCCAGGAGCGCGTCCTTGCGGCGTACCTCTACCTCCACTTCATCCCCGGGGCGAAGCGGTGGCCGCTGGAGCTCAGCCAGCGGCCAAGCGACGGCTCGGCGAGCGGCGCCAACCGCAGCGTGGTGCTGCAGCTGTCGCTGCTGTTCCAAAAGGGCAGCCGCGCCGGCTACGACGCCCTGACGAAGGAGGACTTCACCGACCCCGAGCGCGAGGCGGACTTCTTCACCAAGGTGTTTTCCGCGTCCATCTGCCGCGCGTGCTTCGGCGAGCATGCGACCGCGCAGTGCCCGCTGCTCACGCGCAACTTCCAGCAGGCGCACGACGGCGCGGCGCGGCCGGCCGTCCAATTCGTGCAGATGAATTTGTCGCCGGAGGAGAAGCAGCGGCTCATCTTCGAGCAGCTCACGACGGCCATCACCGCAGCGCAGGAGGCATACCGGCAGTACCTCGACGCCAAGGACGCGCGGAGCAACGCGCACTATGCGGAGCGCGTGATCAGCGCCTACGCGCAGTTCGTGCGCTCGCCCTTCCGCGAGACCTTCGCGGCCGCGGCGGCGCCGGCGGTGAACCAGCTGTCACGACTGCTGTCCCTCGCGCGGGAGTACAAGCGCGCGGCGCTGGTGCTGTGCCACATCCCACTCGCGCGCCGCGACAACGAGAGCTACCTTAAGCTCATCCGCTACTTCAACACGAGTGAGGAGGACGCGATGGTGCTGCTGCGCCAGCGCGTCGTCGCGGAGGCGGGGGTGGCGGCGGCGGGGCCGCAGTCCCACCCCAACTTCTCGCAGGTGACCAGCACGTGCTGCATGTGCTTCGCGGACGAGAAGCACCCCTCCCACGACTGCCCGCGCCTGCGGCACTGGCTGCGCGAGGCGGAGGCGCTCGTGCGGCGCCCGGCGGAGACCCTCATGGCCGAGGACGTGCTCCGCCGGCTGCGCGCACAGGTGGATGGATGGACCTCCGCGGGCCCCGAGCGGCTCACCTCCTTCTACCGCTTCCTACTGCAGCACCTATTCCTGCTGCGGCCGCGGCTGCCGTTTGCGGACGCGGACGCGGAGGTCGTCGAGCAGTGGAACGATGCGATCCGCCGGCGCCGCCGGATGAACACCGCGGGCGGCGACGGCGGCAGCGCGCTGTGCGAAGACCCGTTTGTGTACGCGGTGAACAAGACGATCACGACCCTGCTGCCGCCGTCCGACGCGGGGGAGGACGGGAGGCTGCACGCGAGCTACGCGTACCGGCTCTACGCCCACACGCCCGTCGCGTTTCTCCGCCGGGCGACGACGCTTCACTTACTCCGCGCGCAGCGGTTCTCGGAGGCGTCCATCCAAATGCTGTTCGCGGGGGGTGACGGTCGGCAGCAGATCACGGAGGCCGCCCACGCGGCCGCGCTCCCGCTCACGGCCGCTGACGTCCGGCGCCCCGGGCAGACGCGGCACCGCTGTTTGGTCTGCTTCCAGGAAGACCATGACATGCACAGCTGTCCGGAGCTGGCCGCGCAGCTGACGGTGCCGGAGAAGATCATCTATCTATGCGACCACGTCGGCACGATCCAGCACTTCCTTTTGCACACGAGCCACACGACTGCCAGCACGGCTGCAACCACGAGCAGCAGCGGTACTAGTAGGTTCTACTACGGGGTGAATGCGACCGCCTTGTATATTTATTACCTCTACAACAAGGGGCTTATCAGCCCAGACATGCTGAAGTGGCCGCGCTACGCGGATGAGGCACTGCCGCAGCGCTACCACCGCCGCTACAGTGCCTTCGCGTCCACCCCGTCGCCGCCGCCGCCGCTGGAGGAGAACCTTTTAGTGAAGGAGATACTAACCGTGGTGCGCCGCGGCTTCGCGGTGGGCGAGCTCGCCCTCGGCATGAAGCTGCTGCGCGCGATGGTGCCGCTCGAGCTCGTGTCGGTCGACCATGTCTACCGCGAGTACTTCACCGCGGCGCAGCTGCCGGAGGCGGTGGTGGAGGAAAAGGTGACGAACCTGAAGGCGCTGCTCTTCGCGGAGCACCTGCGGCCGTCGCTGAGCTACTTCGCGGCGCCCGGGAGCGCGAAGCGCTCGCCGCTCTCCACCATCTTCATGTCCAAGTACAACTACTACATCCACGATGGGCTCTGCCGCCACTGCGGGGCCTCGGATCATCAGCTGCAGCACTGCGATGTGTTCCGTGAGGAGGTCGCGTTTGGGCGCGATTTTCTGGCGGCGTACCGCATGGCGGTGATGTCGGAGCAGCTCTCCTTCACCTTCCAGAAGCACTACCTCATCCTGTTGCTCCTGTTCTTCCACGAGTACCTGTGTCTTATGCCGCTGCACATTGTCGGCGTCAGCAACGCCATCAACGCGCTCTCCGCCATGTTCAGCTTTTACAACGAGGTGGGCATCGCGCTGTACAACGTGTGTGAGAACGTCTACCCCTCGTACCGCAAGAAGCACATCTTCAAGCACATCCTCACCGCGCTAAAGGTGGACCCGGTGGAGGTGAACGATGTCCTCCAGCGCTTCCACTTCTCGCCCGACGGCAGCGGGCTGCAGCACGAACGCGACGGCGGCCCTGCGGTCGCCGCGCAGCACCTGCTGCTGCCGAAGCCGGCGCTGAAGGACGTGGCGAAGGCGCAGGTGTTCCAGCGGTACCCGCTCGCCATGGCCGCCCTCGAGGACGCGCCGCGGCGGATGGCACAGCTTCTCGCCGCGGAGCTCACCGCCGCCCCGCGCGGGGCGGAGCCCGCCCTCAACACGAGCCTCGAGGCGATCGTGCGACGCTACGTGGCGGCGGCGACGGACGCGCCGGGCACACACACGCTGGCGCGCGTCGGCCACGTGCCGTACGGCGGCATCAAGTCGCTGCGGGAGGGCTTCGAGCCGCTGCTGTCGCTTCTCGAGCACATGATCGGCATGCGGATTGGCAGCCGCCACGTGCTCTTCGCGTCGCACATTAGCGTGCTGCAGCCGGAAGAGAAGGAGCGCGAGCGCGCGGCCGGACAGCGCGATCCTGCGGCGGATGGAGCATCGGAGGAGAAGGCGGAGACGGTTGTCACGATCGATGTACAGGGCGTTGCGGAGGTTCCCACTCAACCTAATACAGCACAGCGGACATCGCCACCCCCACCCCCACCGCAGCAGCAACAGCAGCAACAGAGGAGAATGAATAATAACAATAATAATAATTATAATAATAATAATAAGAGACGGAATAGGCGAAATAATAATAATAATAATAATAATAATAATCAACGAAGAAACCATAGCGGCAGCAGCAGACATCATACTCACAACAGCAGCAGACATCATACTAACAACAGCAGCAGACATCATACTAACAACAGCAGCAACATCATACTCACAACAGCAGCAGACATCATACTCACAACAGCAGCAGACATCATACTCCTACGAATGAGAAGCGAAGGGGAAACTAGATTTCATCTCAAGGAAATAAATAAAAAAAAAGGAACTACTTTTTTTTTGTGTGTTTATTTGGATTACCGTTTTTGAGTTGTGAATAGTTCTTGTCGTTACATTTTTTTTTTTTGTTGGATTGACATTACTAAATATGTTTCCTTATTTGTGGCGACTTTTGATTTTTCCGTTGTTGTCTAATTAATATATATTGTTCATTAAAAACAACAACAACAACACCCCCTCGTACGCTCAATGTATATATATATACATGTTTATAGTTAGTGGAGCGTGCACCTTTCTTCTAGGAGACTGAAAGATGTTTTTTTCTCCCCCTCTCTCTATATACTCTCTCTTTTTTCTCGCACATCTGCTGAAGGAAAATTAAAAGATAGATATCTTGTATCGAAAGCACAGACGGATCTGAGCTTCGTGTATATAAATATTATTTGTTGCTTGGTTATTATCGACTTTATTCTCTGTCTCATAGTAGTAACAAAACTAAAAGGCATAGAAGCGACCTTCTTTTTCATTTGTTGTTTCTTTTTTTCTCTCTCACTCTTTTTTTTTTGTGTGTGTTTAGGTGTCTTCATCTATTCTAAAACGCATCATCCTACTCACAAACAAACAAACAAACAAACAAACAAACAAAAAATAATCAGCTCGACCAGAAGGAAAAAAAAAGAGCAGACAGGCGTTATCTTCTGTAGTCATGCAAAAGCCATCTTCGACCCCGACCCCCTCCTGTGCGGAGGAGGGCGCCGAGCAGCCGTCGCACCCCCGCAGCGCGCATTACTCGCGGACGACACCTTCCGTGGAGCCACACAGCAGCGCGGCGGGCCAGATGAGCTCGACGCTGCGGATCCCCAAGTGGGGGGTGTTTATCCACCCCTCCATTTTCCGCGTGAAGTGCTCCGCACGGCAGCTCTTCACCGATCTCTACCGCAACGGCAGCTTCGACTACGTGCAGCAGTATGTGGCAGCGGGGGGTGCGGCGCCGCACTGCATGCCGAGCACCGTTCTCCTGCTGGGCCTGTCACCGGTCGATTACGGGAACGCGAATCTGCCAGCGCTGGAGGCCGCCATGGCGTCTCCCTCGCCCTCCCCCCCACCCCCACCAGCGGCCGCTGCGGAGACGCCCACGACGCCGCCGCCCGCGGACGACAGGGCGCGCAGGGAGGCGAAGAGAAAGGCGGCGGGTCGGACGCCGAACAGCTCTTTTTTCTTCACGCCGCAGCTCGTGTCGTTCGACTACCACCTGCTGCCGGCGAGCATCCCGCGGCTGCGGGAGGAGGAGAAGGTGCTGATCGTCAACAAGAACAACGTGTACCGACAGATGAAGTCGTCGCGCTTGAACGCCTTCGAGGAGATTGTGCGGTCGCACAGCAGCCACCGCATCCCAACGTTTTTCCAAAAACTGCAGAGCGAGGAGATAGCGGCCACGGAGGCGATGCTGGCGTCCCCGCAGGCGGCGGCGAACGGCGTGGACCTGGTCGCGCGGCAGGCCCTCTGTAGGCAGGCCGCGGAGGCGCTCGAGACGCGACTGCACTGCAGCCGCGTCAACGCGGACAGCTTTCTCTACCTCTACGATGCGGAGGTGGAGGAGGAGCTGGAGCCGGCGAGCGCGACGGGCGTGAACATGCGGGGGCGCGTGCGGGACCAGGTGATTAACTTCGGCGAGGGCACGAAGGTCAGCACCTTCTCCTCCTCCGCCTTTGTCTCCGCGCTGCAGGTGATCCTGAACAGCATGTGTGTCGGGCGCCGCGCGGATTACATCATCAACGCCACGCAGCTGTTTAGCTACACGACGTCGGCGGAGACGGCCAACTCGTACAATGCGAATCTGGGCTCGAGTCGCGGCGACGCGACGGGCCTGTTGGAGTTCGAGCAGGCCGTGCGGCGCTGCGTCAGGAATACGAATCGCTTGGTTAGTGAGGACGCGCTCTATCTCATCGTAACGCTCACCAAGAAGGTGCCGCTGTTCCCGGTCATACGCCACAACAGCCTGATGCTCCATAGCATCAACAACTTTGAGAGTTTGTTTCACAATGTACATACCTACCTAGCGAGAACCTATCCGGCACTGTCGAATCGTCCGCGGCAGGCCGCGGCGTTTCGAAACCCGTATTATTATGTATTGAAAACGAATGCGGTTCGTTTTCCGTCGATCGGCGTCTTTAAACGGCTGGCCGATGCGGGTCCGTACCCGTCTCAGACGCTGAATGAGCGTATCGAGGCACTGCTGTTCAGCCCGCTGCCCAACGCAAGTCGCCAGGAAAGCGGCGAGACGCTGTTTTACAAAAGTGTGCTCGCTTCGTTTCAAACCGCTTTTGCGTTTTTCCTGAGCCCGTCCAGCACCCACTTCCATACGACGGGCACGACCGCTGCGAGTGCGGATCATGTCGTGCCTTTTTCCTTCTTCGAGTTCACGCTGAAAGATGCGATACAGCACTACCAAAGAGAGGCGGAGAGGGGTCTGAGCAGCGACGACGCTGAGGCACAAGGCACGGAGTCCCAGCTGCCTTTTCACAGCTACCTGAACCAGAACAGTCGTTTCTTCTCTGCCTTCTTAAAGGAGGAGCTGGCGTACCCCGTCTTGTACTACGTGTACTACAGTCGGCTGAACGACTTCTCGATCGCGCAGGCTGGTGTGAGCTTTTATAACATTTTTCACAAGGTGTACAGTGCGGCGGCTTCGCCTCCGGTGCGTCCGACGAACGAACATGAGCACCCCGGCGGCGTGGAGCTACGCTCCGGCGGCGCCTCCTCGACAACCTCTCAGGCCACCTTCAGCTCGACCCATGCGGGCAGGGAAGCGCTGAATCAGGGTTATTTGAAGATGGTGAATCAAGAGTACGTGTCGCAGTTTCTCAATAATAATAATAATAATAATAATAATAATAATAATAATGCGAATAAAGATGTGCTGATAGGCTCTTTGGAGGTTCCGACGTGGCTGGACTTGGCGCTACGCACCATTCCGCTACCGCTTAGCACTACCACCACTACAGCTACTGTAACCAATGCGAGTAATAGTAATACAAACATCATAGCACAATCGCACTTGTTTTTCCAGCTTTACAATATTTTTTCGATGGACTGCAATGAAACGATTTTTGCCTTTCTGTTGTTCGACATCCACAAGCAGTTAACGGGCGAGACCGTGCCGCTGTGCGTGCCACCGCACGCGGCCACCACCACCACTGCTGCTACTACGACTAGCACAGAAAAGGAACAGGAAGAAAAGCGTGAGGCGACGGGGGAGGCAACGGCAGCCCCGACGACAGGTAATGATACTAATAATAACGGCAGCAGTGATGCGAATGCGAGCGCCAGCGCGAGCGCGGCGACGACGCAGAGTCACACGACGGCGGCCAATCTCTTGTTGTGCTACGAAGAGAACCTGAACGAGAAGCGGCTCAGATATTACTACGCCAACAGCAACAACAGCTCCTTCCTGCCGCAGAAGCGGAAGAACGAGTACCATGTCAAAATCCAACTTGAGGCGTTCCGCAAAATGTACTATGTCGCACGCGAGAGTCGCGCCCACAGTGTGAGTAGCACGAATGTCTACGGCCTGCAGCACACCCTTGTAGCGCCTGTCGCCACGAACGGTGCCAGCCATAATAACAACAACGCGTATACCGCCACAACGCCCCTCTCGGAAGCGGCAGCGTCGTCTCCGTTAGCAAGTGGTAGCGCGGCGAGTGCAAATTCGAACAAGCTACCGAAAAAGCATCCCTTCTTCTTCGAAGATCCGCACACGGCACTCAGCAACACCCGGTCTATTCTGTCGGAGGTGTGTGTGCTGCTGGATTTCTTCAACGAGCACAGGCAAACGCACTTCTGGTCTTGCTGTCAGTATGAAGGAAAAGCGTCAGCCGAGGCTGCTGCCGCAGACCCGGGGAGCACCGCGCACGAGGCGACGGAGGGGTATGACATGCAGCGCAGCACGACAGCGGCGGCGCCGGCGGCTCCAGACATTTTATTCGAGGAGCTGGAGCAGCATTTCCCAAAGTGGAACACACGGCTGCAGAGGTCTAAAACACAGAAGCACTCGGTGCTGCTGGGCTTGTTCCAGGAGGATGGGAGCCCTGCCAGTCCGAGCACCGCCACGCCCGCCTTCGAGGTTGTGCAGCACGCTGCGAGCTACTACTACCCCTGCGGGATAAACAATTTGTTCTTCCGTCTCTTTTTCAAAGTCATTCACAAGTGCTACCTGTGCATCTTCTTGCTGTGCTTCAACGTTGACGAGGAGCTCGCGCGGCCGAAGGGTTTCGGTCGGCACTTTGACTGCTACTTCGCGGAGACCGCGGACCGAGGCACACCGCCGGGAGCGACCGGAGTGGCGGCGCCGGCGGAGGCGGCCGCCAACGACGAGGACCCGTTGGATCTGCGCAAATCAGCTTCCCCGGCAAATGCCAACAGTACGAACAATGCGCCCAGCGAGGGCAGTGTGGCGGAGGAGCACATGGAGACCTACAAGAAGCGGCGGTATGAGTATCTCTATGAGATCTTTCATTACCTGAGCTTTTGCTTTTTTTTCCTCAACGGATTCACGTGGATGGCCGCCGAGACAATCAACGCTGGCTTTCTTTATAACCCCAAGTCCATCTCTCTCTACCTCCTGAAGGCGCAGATTCTTATGAAACTATACGTCTCGACACCGCCGCAGTCGAATCCAAACACCTCTCCTCTTCCTAATAATAATAATAATAGCAGCGGGTATTATGATTTGGCCGTGCAGTACGTGGCCGTCGGTAAGACGATGGTGGAGCAGCAGATCCACTACCTGGAGGTGGCTATCCGTAGCATGGGCGGCGCAGCGGACGAGCCCATGCTGAATGAAGACGGCGACGACTTCACGGACTCGTTAGCGGGTCTACAAAAGCGATTGGCATTCATCCGGACGCTGGAGGCGGCGATGACGCGCACCTATGAGAGGCGGGAGCGAGCGATGCGGGAGGAATTGGAGGAAAACCACAAGTGGTTTAGTCATTTGTTCAAAGGTGGCTATGCAGTATTACATTGAGTGAAAAAAAAAAAAACAGAACGGAAACAAAAAGAGTATTGAAATCGCCCCTTTTTAAATATTTTTTATTTTAAATTCTGTCAAATGAACTGTATACTGAATTCATTTTTTTTTTTGAACATATATATTCTATACCAAATAATCTTTTGCTCTCTTTATTATACGGGATCACTCCTTCCTTTGCAGCCGAACTTGAACTGAACGAAGCGAAGAGAATGTGCGAGCGCACCTAGGCCTCAACTTTATTATTATTACTATTTTGCTCTGATCACGATGACTGTTCCTTATTACGTACTCTATCTCTTTCTCTGTTTCTCTCTACATACTAGTTTACATTTGTAAATCAAGAAAAAGATAAACCTTCAATCCAAAGAAAAAAAACTACTCACTTTTATTTGCTCTTTTTTTATTTTGTACTTTCCTTCTTTTTACATCTCTCTCTCTCTCTATATATATATACTTCTGTGCTTCTTTTTCATTACCCAAGAGCAAATACTACCCCCGGTGCGCAGCTTCCCTCCATCCCTGAAAACGATCCCAGACCCCACAGGAAACACACACCACTCGACCCCAAAACTCCCACAAGAGGATGATCTCGAAAAAGTATAAGATCCTGGTGACGGTGCATGCCGCGGCCGACCTCCTCCCGCTGAACGCCGGCGGCACCTCCAACCCCTTCGTGAAGGTGACGCTGAACACGGACGGCAGTGCGCTGGCCACCGCGCCGCCGCAGAGCTGCGAGACGACGGTGTGTGAGAAGACGCTGAACCCGTCCTTCGCGGACGCGACCTTTGCCTTTCTCCACGAGGGGCTGCTGCCCGTGCAGCTTGTCTTTCATGTGCTGAACAAGCTGCCCTACGTGGACGTCGAGGACCTCCTCGGCACCGCGACCGTGACGCTCTTCGACGTCACCGCGCACCGCAACCAGAGCGGCGGCGGCGCGACGTACGACAGTGTGGAGGAGGCGAACGCGGCGGCCGGCACGATCGAGAAGGAGCTGGTGCTGACCGCCGAGGGCAACCCGTCCCTCGGGGCGAAGATGCGGCACGGTAAGAAAGATTGCGGCACGCTTTACATCAACTACCGTGTGGAGGAGGTGCCGGCGACCGCGTCGCCGCCGCTGCAGCCGCAGCCGCAGCAGGTGCCCTCGCCCTTCCCGCAGCAGGCGCCCGGCCACATGATGGTCGCCGCGCCTGTGTTCGCGGGCGGCAGCAGCACCGGCAGCCGCACGCCGCCGCAGCTGACGAACTCGCCGCCGCTGAACCCGAACAACACCGTCTTCTCGCTCCCGCAGAACGCGCGGACGCCGCCGTCGCTGTCGCGCGTCACGTCGACGAGCGCGATGCCGATGCTGGTGCCGCAGGCCGGCGGCGCGCCGCTGCCCGGCAACCTCACGCCGCCGTCGCTGTCGCAGATGGCGCCGCCCACCGCCGTGCCGGTGCCCATCCTGAACAACAACACCGTGACCGCGCTGCCGCACGCGGGAGAGGTGGGGCCGGACAGCGCGCCGCACACGCTCAGCGCAAGTGAGCAGCGCTACATGCCGCCGCAGCTCGTCGCGCCGACGCCGAAGATGCCGACGAGCGCGCCGGTGCTCGGCGGCCCGTCCGACCCCAGCCTGCAGTACGTGAGCTACCCCGTCCCCGGCGCCCGCACGCCGCCGGCGCCGCCATCGCCGCCGCAGGCCGCGGCGGCCGCCGCCGGCCACATCCTCTTCGCGAACAACAGCACGATGGTCCCCGCGGCGGTGCGCACGCCGCCGTCGGTGGCGCTGAGCCCGCCGGCGCAGGCCGCCGGCACGCCGCCGACGCTGTACACGAACTACGCCCAGCAGATGGCGGCCGCGGCCTACCCGCCAAACATTGTGCACCCGCACCCGCAGAACTGCGCACAGGACCACGTGCAGGCACCCATCGCGAACAACAACACCTGCCTCGACGGCGCCGCGAACCCGCCGGTGCTGCCGTCCCACGTGAAGCTCATCGCGACGCCGCCGAACATCGTCGGCAACAGCCAGGAGCGGCCGGGCCCCTTTGTGTTCCCCGCCTCGCGGCCCGGCGCCGCCACGACCAGCAGCAGCGCCACGACGACGACGACGACGGATCGCCACCGCCCGCGTGCGGTGCCGCACTCCGCGTCGAGCAACGGCCTGCTGGACGTGGCGCAGCCGCCCGTGTCGCCGCCGCTGTCGCAGCAGACAAGCCGTCGCGCGACGCCGTCGAGCCTGATGCCGGCGGCGGCCGCCGGCGGCGTGCAGAGCCTCTTCCCGGCCGCGCCGCAGACCTTCAACATCCAGGTGGGCGGCGCGGCGCCGCCGCCGACGATGGACCTCACCGCCCACACCCGCTTCATCGACCCCAAGCAGTTTTCCTTCTTCGCGAACAACAACGTGACGCACCTCCAGGCCCACGCCCCGGCGGCGGCCGCGCCGGCGGTGCCCTCCGCGGTCGCGTCGTCGACGCCGCCGTCGCACTACGACGGCGCCTCCGTGGAGCAGCTGTACGCGGACCGCGCCCTGCTGCTGCGCGCGGCGCAGCATTTCCAGGCGCACGAGGGTCTCTTCCTGGCGCTCAAGCGCAAGGACCCGCTGCTCGTGAACGGCTTCCAGGAGGTGCGCGACCACAGCGGCGCCACGCTGCTCCACATCGCCGCGGCCCACGGCCAGCTGGCGCTGCTGCAGCTGCTGCTCAGCCCGCTGCAGCCGCAGGCGGCCACGTCCCACCCCTTCGCCTACCCCCTCGTGAACCTCTGCTCCCTCGTGACGGCGAACGGCGGCAACACGGTCCTACACGTCGCCGCGCTGCACGGCCAGCGACAGGTGTGCGAGTGGCTGCGGTACCACTACACAGCGCCCGTCACCGCCAGCGACGCCGCCGCTGAGGCGGACAGGCGCAGGGCGGACGCCGCGAGGAGCAATACGGAGGTCACGAACTGCCTGTGGCTTGTGCGGAACAAGAACAGCAAGCTCGCCGCGGAGCTCGCGATGGAGGCCGGCTTCGAGGACATCTCACGGCTGCTGCTGCCGGCGTAGCACACGAGAAGAACGAAGGAACAGCAACAAACACACTCACATACACACAAATAAAACAATTCTTTTTTTTTTTGAATTGTTTTTGTGAGTTTTGTTCGCATTCAACATGTTTCTTGATTCGATTCTTTTTCCTTTTTTCTTTTTTCTTCTTCTTTTGCTTACACCCACACCCTTGCTTTCTCAACGGCATTAATAGTTCGTTATTATTATTGATGTTCTTTTTTTTTCTTTTACATTACTTCTATTAATCTGATTCCTCGCTTGAGAACAAATATAAACAAATACATGAAAAAAATTACATAAACCGGATAAATCAAATAAACTGGGAAACTGTAAAAATATTATTTTTCAAAAAAAAACTATATTGAATAGAAAAAAACAAACAACAAGTAAAAAAAAATAGTTTACTGACAAAGAAAATGGTAAAATGCTGTTTTATTCCTTTTTTCTCTTTCCGTACTTGTTTGTGTATATACACACTGAATGCAATGTAACGGTGCGTGAAGAAGCAATTAGCGTAACTTCGAAGAAGTACAGCTAAGAATAAGAAAACGAAATAAAAGAAAGAAAAATAATAAACATGCTATAAAAATAAAAGAAATCATTTTATTACTTACAAATGAAAACAAAACAACAACAAATACTCTTTCTTTTGCTTGCTTCCGCACTTTGTTTTCTCTTTTTTTCACTTTTGATTTATACTTATTTTCAATATATACCACGCACATACGAAAAGAATACGAAAAAAAAAAAAACGTATGTTTAAAATAAAACAAACAGACAAACAAAAAAACAATCAAAATGCACAATCCACCAGCAATAATAATAATAGAAAAGGTCTAGCCGTTATCAAGTATTGAGCGTCTAGGAGTAGAAGTCTTCTTGTGACTTCTTCCTTTTTTTTTTGAAACACTCTTTTCCCCACTTTCTTTTATACAGATGTATTAATGAAAGTGTATGCAGTGAGTTTTTTTTTTCAGTTTCTCTTTTTCCCCTCTTTTTTCTTTTTTTCTTTTTGGTTTTCAATCTAATTCGTATTGATAACTTCAGAAAACGTTTTTGTTTTTAAATGAGATTTTCTTTCTCTCTCTCTTTTTATTTTTGTATGGTGTTGTTAATAGCCATTCATTTTTATTATTCATCTTTGATTTTCTTTCCCTTTCACTGTTTAGTGCTTCTTAAAAAATAAAACAAATGAAAAAAAACTAAATTATTTAAAATATACAAACAAAAAGAAAAACAAAATGAGAAGAGGAATTATATGTAAAGAAAACAACAAGAAAAGAGTAGCCGTTCCTTGGAATTCAGGAAGTGTCTACGAATGAATAATAGTAAAAAAATGGTGGCTGATATACATTTATGTATATCTGTTTGTTGTTTTTTTTTGTTATTTTATATTTTGTTTTTGTTTTTGTTTTGAGACACTATTTTAATTATTATGACAGCGGTTTCTTCTTTTTTTTTTCAATTACAGAAATAAAATACGGTATTAGCCAACTTTTGATAAAAGCTGTCTAATGTACTGATAACCAAACAAAAATGGTAAATAAAGGAAGAATCAGAAAGCTTGTTCATAAACCAAAAACACTGTTTTTATTTATTTTTTTGTTTGAGTGAGCGAATATATATTTGTATGAATAATCATATATACATCCATTCTTTCCTTGAAAAGAACACATAAATGTAAATATATGTATTATTTTTTGTATACGCTCTTTTTTGTTCAATGTTTTTTTCCTTCCTTCTACATTTTTGCCGTTCAAGAGGCAAATTCACAAAAAAGGAAAAAAAAAAGAAACCAACAAGCAAAAAGAAAGAGTTGCTTTATTGTTTTTATGATGTGCGTACATCTATACGTGCAGTGTTATTATACCTTTCACAAGTGATTGTAAGTAGCCCTCAGTTCGACATTTCAATCTTCTCTATCCTTCCTCTGCTCTTTTTTTTTCTTTTGTTGTTCTCTACAAGAAACGATAATAGATCTAGATACATCTAGTTCGCTCTCTCTCTCTCTCTCCCGCATGCCCGTCGATACGCCACCGAAGAAGTATCACAGGCAGACCACCGCGGAGGAGGCGGACGGCGGCCGGCGGCGGCGGCGGCACAGCGCCGCGCCGTACGCGGACCTGGAGGAAGATATGGTCGCCCGCAAGCGGCGGCGGCGGCGGTCCCTGACGGCGACGGCGCCGCCGCCGCCGCCGCCGCCGCCGCCGCCGCCCGGCAACGTGATCACGACCATCAATGAGCGCGGGGAGGTTGTAGTGAAGCGCAAGCGTGGGCGGCCGCCGAAGAACCGCAGCCTGACCGGCCACGGCGAGGCGGGCGGCGGCCCGGCGGTCCCGCAGACGCCGCGACCGTCGGAGGACCACACGAAGCGCACAAAGCGCCCCTACCGACGGTCGGACGCGCAGCCCCCCGCGCCAGCCCCCCCTACCACGACCGCGAATGCAAGTGGTGGGAAGGACGGCATGAAGAGCTTTTCGCAGGTGTCCTCCGCCTCCTCCTCCACCCTCAAGGCGCAACCACTCGAGAACACGAGCACCGTTGCGACGAGTAGCAACAATACGACGAATCTCTCCATCGCACAGAGCGGCGATGGGGTGGGGGATGGAGACGGCGCCGGCGCCGGGGGCGCGGGCGGCAGGGAGGCGTCCTTGTTCACCATGTTTCATAAGAGCGGCGGGCCGAGCTTTCTCGCGACCCCGCCACTCGCCAGGCTGGACTCCGACGACAGGACCTCGCAGGCGGAGGACGCGAACGTGGCAAGCCCGACGATCGAGGGCCGAAACACAACCCCCACCAACCCGAGTGGGGTGTACTCCGTGGAGGAGGAGATACTGAAAAACCGACTGGAGAAAGAACGGAAAGAAATTGAGAACGCGGAGCGGCTGCGCGTTGAACAGGAAAAGATGAAGCGGAGCGTCATTCTCACGTTTAATGACTTCGTCTTTGAGAACGATCACAGCAGCAGAGCGTCAGCCACGGCGACGCCCTCTCCCCCCCCTAGTACCACAACGGGTGTGCTGAAGGCAGGTGAGCGAACCTACGTGGAGCAACAGCTCACAGACCACTTCCGGCGGCTCTGCCAGGCCCAGCCGAGTGCGCACAGCCAGGCGGTTCTGCAAGACGCAGAGGAGCGTTTTTTGAGTGAGCATCAAACGCACTCCTTCCTGCTGGCCTCGCCGGAGAGCTACGTCGCGAGTCCGTTCATCTCCTTCTACGGCCCCCTGCAGCGCCGCGCGTCTCGCGCCGCTCCCTCCCGCTCCCCACCCTCTGTGTCGCCAACCCAGGAGAGCATTAAGTTTCGAAAGCAGCGGAGTGTTCTGCTGCCTCTGCTCGTGGGCAGCTGCGTCACGCTCGTCGCCCCGGAGAGCAAGGAGAAGAGCCATCTGTGGACCGTATACCTGCGCGGGCTGCACAACGGCCGCTACACGTGCGGCGCCGACAGCGCCGCGGAGCGCACCGACTATCTCTCGCTCTTCATCGACAAGGTTGTCTTTGTGCTGGACAAAAGCTTCAGCCCCTCCGTGCGCACCGTCACCGCGGCCCCTTTTGAGGTGACGGAGCGCGGCTGGGGCGAATTCCCCATCTTCATCTATGTGTACCTGAAGAAGGAATTCGCGGACTTGGTGACGCCGGCCGGGGCGAACCGCGAGGAGGTGCAGCTCAACAAGTTCTTCTCCGGCGTCACGCGCGGCATCCCCTACACACAGCAGAGAGTGTTCTACCAACACGTGACGGGCGCCACGAGCACGGCGGCGGCGCCGATGGAGGCCTTCCCGCCGCCGTCGTCGCCGTCGCTGCCGCCGCCGCCGCGACTCGGGGAGGGTCTGTTCATCGACACATCCGGCGCGAACGAGCCGAACGGCACGCCGGGTAGTGTATCCTCGCCGACCGGCGGGGTGGCGATGGGGGACCCATCCTCCCCGACCACCGTGCTGCGCCAGTACCACCAGAGCAGTGGGACGACGACCGGGGCGGCGAGCGCGCCGAACCATGCGGCCGGCGGCGCGCCCATGCCGATCAAGGGCAGCACGAACATCAACGAGATGAACAACGACGCGTCCTGCAAGACCATCCTGTACAAGAGCCCCTTCCTGAATCCCTTCTGGCTCGGCTGTACGCACCATCATCCGGCGGACGGCGGCGCGCGCCGGCGCCGGCGGCGCCGCCCGGTGCCAAACGTGTGCTCCAGCAGTGACAGCGGCAGCGAGCCGGGGGACGGCCCGTCGCCGGGCAGCGACGCAGACGACGCGGAAGAAGTCGAGAGCGTGTGGGAGACCGCCGGCCGCGCGACGCCGCCGCTGCCGCCGATCACCGCGAGTGGCAGTGCGTGCCACGTGGTCGCGTTTCAGCACCTGCTGCGCTTCTCTCACCGCACGAAGGCACCGCCGGCGATCCCGCCCTCGCTGCCGAACATCAAGCGCAACAAGGAGAGCGGCACGGAGCAGATGGGCTACACGATTGTGGAGGGGCCCGTCGTGACGGAGCACTACGAGGAGATGGTGTTGGAGGTGCGCGCGCCGCCGGCGGCCAGGGCCCCACGCGTGAACAAGCGCTCGCCGCCGGGCAGGTCGCGTAAAGAAAAGAGTGAGGCGGTGAAGCTGGAGGACGGACCGCATACGCGCGTGAAACAGGAGGAAGATGACGGCACTGGCGAGGAGCCTGCGCCTCCGCAGCGAGACGATGCGCACGCGGCCTATGTGGTGGTGGAGCAGGAGGCGGAGCAGCGGCTGTTCAGCGCCGTCGCGCAGCTGGAGCGGTTCCTCCGCTTTTACGTGTACGAGCAGCAGAAAATCATGCTCACGATGCTGTCGCAGAAGGTGGCGCCCGAGAAGGCGCAGCACCCGCATCCGCATGGCGCCTGGCCGGTGAGCCACTGCGCACATGGCCAACCCCTCTTCACAAAGGAGGAGCGGTCGCTTCTGGAAACGTACTATCATCACTTTCTGTTTTCTTCATCCTCATCGGCCACAAGCGAACATCGGGGCGGCGTCTCGTGCTTTCAGCAGATTTACGAAAACCACGACGTTTTCTTCTTCGACTTTTACAACAGCATCGCATACCTCAGCAGTGTCACCGCCACTGCGCGCGCGGAGGGCTGGCTGACCGACGCGCTCGACGTCAACCGCGCCTACTTATTCGACCGCCGCCACGGTGCGAGGCGCAGACGTCGGGGCATGTGGGACGCCCCCGACGACGCGGACGGGGATGAGATCCATCCGACGCCCCCTCCTCCTCATAATCACAAACCTGCTAGTGGTTCCATACTGCAGAGCGAGGTGTCAACGCTGCCGACCACCGATCTGTTCCAATCCTCCTTCCCGCCGCACCGCACGAATCAGAACGACTGCCACGTGCTCACCCGCGCCGAGTTTGACTGCATCGGTCACTTGGTGTCCTTCCCGTCGCACAAGAGCCTGAACACCGTGTTTCAGAGAGCCGTCGTGCCCGTCGCGCTGCTGCTGACCAAAACCGTGTCACTTTTGCTAAGCGCCCTCCGCAACGCGGACCAGCAGCCGAGTGAGGCGCAGCCGGTGTTCTACTACGCGGTGCATCCGGCCATCGCGGCGGTGGGGGATGCGAATCCACACGCCGCCGCGCTGCTGAGTAGGGAGGAGCACAACGTGGATGACGAGGACGACGATGACGTGGAGGAGCCGGAGGGGAGCGCCACCAGCCCTGGTGGCCATGCGCCGCTCTCCGCTGTGGGACTGGGCACCCCTCATGCGAGGCAAAATCTGTTTGGGGAGCATCGATTTTATTTTCTCAACGGCGTACTGCCCAACGGGGAGAGGCGGAGTGACAGCAAAGGGCACTTCTCCGATTTGAGCAAATTGGAAAAGATGAAAAACGATTTGATGGCAGAAATTTTGAGTATGCGACGCGAGATCACGAAGCGCGAGAGTGCTCTGACCTTACAAACCATTTAACAAAACAACAACAACAACAACAACAACAACATATTCTTTTTTTTTTTGTATTGCTTTCTGCCTCTTTTCATTTTGCATTTGCGTACAGGAAATGATGGTAACACGCCCCCCTTTTTTTTTGCTATTCTTCTCTGTCCACGCTTCTTCCCTTCTCTCGAAAAATTAAAAAAAGAAAAAGAACAAAAATACCTCAATTGCTCGTTTATTCTGCAAAGATAAAACAACAACAGGGACTGTCACAACCTAATACTATACATAAAAAAAAGGAAGCACAAATCACCTATAACGAAAAAAAAAAGAAGAAGTAAATATGTTCAACAATAAGGACATCACATTGAACGATATCCTGGCGGCGCGCCAGGTGCTCAAGGGCTACATTTTTGAAACACCGACCATCGAGAGTCACTCACTGGAGTACAAGACGGATCACGACCACGTGGTGCTCAAGTGCGAGAACCTGCAGCGCGCGGGCAGCTACCACATCCGCGGCATGCTGAACAAGGTCATCAAGACGAAGGAAAAGGACCTCAGCATCAATAACTTCGTCGTGGCGTCGACCGGCAACACCGGCGCGGCGCTGGCGCTCGCGGCGCACTACTTCCAGGCGAGCGCACACGTCGTGCTGCCCTCCACCATCAAGGAGATCATCCCGCGCAGCATCAAGCACTACAAAGGGTCGGTCTATGTGTGCGAGCCGAACGTGGCGGCCCGCGATAAGGTGATCACGGATATCCTGTCCACCTACCAGAACCGCAAGATGACCGTGCGGAACAAGAACGAGTTTCAGAAGGCGGTGCTGGTGCACCCGTACGATGACCGCCACATCATCACCGGTTACGCGACGCTCGGCGTCGAGTTCATGATGCAGACAAAGCAAACGCTGGACTGCCTCATCGTGCCGGTCTGCGGCGGCGCGCTGCTCGCCGGTGTCGCGCTCGGTGCGAAGAAGATGAAGCCCGGCCTCGTCGTCATCGCGGCAGAGCTTGAGACGCAGTTCCAGGACCTCAGCATCCTCATGAACAACAACAGCAGCGACAGCGCCACAATCGCGAAGGCGGCGGCGGCTGCGGCGACGGCGGCGGCGGCGGCTGCGGCTGCGGCCGTGGACGGCAAAGAGAAGGGACCCATCACGATGAACGACCTGTTCAACCCCGATTACTTCCTCTTCAAGCACGCAGACCCGACGGGCGTGACCAACAAGGCGAAGGCGGAGGCGGAGAAGCAGCAGCAGCAGGCGGCGGCGCCGCAGAAGGAGCAGCCTCCGGCGGTGGTGCAGCCGCCCACCCCTAGCGCCGCGGCCGAGCTGTCGCGCACGCCGGTGTCGGAGACGCTCTCGACGCCCATCTCCGGCAGCACGAAGGCCATCATCGATCAGATGGTGCACGGTGTCGTGAAGGTGAGCGAACAGCAGCTCCAGTACGCCTTCCGATACGTCTACGAGCGCTGCAAGCTCGTGGTAGACATCCACGCGGCCACCGCCGTCGCGGCGCTGCTCTTTGGCACGAAGCACCTGCAGGACTACGATGAGGTCGGCATTCTGCTCTCGGGCGGCAACGTCGATCTGTCGGACGTGCCGCGCCTCGCATCGGCAAGGCTGTAAAAGAAGCTCATGGAACGCATCAGAACAAAAAAAAGAAAAGGAAAAACTAAACAGAAGAAAAATTGAAAAGAAGGATGTAAAGAACAACTGCACCAATAATAATAAAAAAAAAGATATCGAAACCACTGAAAAAGAAAGAAGTGTATAATGATGAAAAAAAACTGTATGAACTTAAAAAAAAAACTTACCTTTTTGTTTACGTAAAAAAGTGTTGTAAAACAAGA
>AUXH01000200.1:0-29423 GCA_000482145.1 Strigomonas culicis
GAAGAGAGAGAGAGAGAGAGAGAGAGAGAGAGAGAGAGAGAGAGAGAGTTCAATTTCGCATGCGTTAAACTCTTCGGATTCACACACACAAATATACACAGGATGTGGGCTGAAAACGCAATGCACATGAGAAACCAAGAGTATTATATACAATATCACCTTCCGTTGCAGCACCATCACGCAGGGCCACGGAGGAAGCCCCGGCGGCACTAACTCACCCAGTATTTCGTGTGGGCGAAGGAGAGAGGCAGAGCGAGAAGCGGCTAGACAACGCCATCCACGTCCTCGAACTTGAACTCTCGGTTCCCCACCATATCCTCATGCGTGTGAAAAAAAGTCTGCGGCTCCGCAATATCGACCAAGGACGTTGCCTTTTTAAGTGCCTTCCGTTGTTTGGAAGGAACCACCTTGTCTGATGAAAACATAGCAGTAAAATCGGAATACGGCAAGCAGTCCAAACGGTGGAGCAGCTGGTCCACGCGGGGATCCGCGCACTGCTCCCTGTGCAGTCGCGCGGCGCGGCGCAGATAGGCGTGGCCGCACCGCTTGCAGGTGATCCGGCTGTCCTGCAGCAGCGGCTCCTCGTCGGGGGCCGACCGCCCGGCCGGCGGCTGCACCGGCTGCACCTCTGCATACGAGGAGAAGCCCCAGTACGTGGCGCCGTAAAGCGAGTAGATCTCCTCGCCGGGCCCGATGTCGCGGTGGGCCACCATGAACACGCGCCCGGGGTACCGGTCGTACTCCATCATGCCCGCGTTCGCGGTCAGCGGGCCGCAATCATTGATAAAGGTGGCGAGGGACAGATGGTCCCCGCTGTGTGAGACACCGTCGATGTAGTCCTCGGTCGTCCGCACACGCACCACGTAGGCGCCCTGCTGCGTCCCTGCGGCCGGGGTGCGGATATGGCGCCCTCTGTACTCGCAGAAGATGCACCCCTGAGGAATGCGCCGCGTGCTGCGGACAAACAACCCGTGCCCCGCCACATGGCCTATCAGAGACGGCCGCACCTCTACGAAGCGATGCTCCGCGGCCGCTGGTATGTACCGCACATCATCCCCCTGATCCGTCTGCAATAAGGACATGCCCAAGTGTTGGTACTCCTCCGTTATCAAGAGATTCATTTGGCACTGCCGATAGATGTTGCGCAGCGTGTAACTATCTTCACCGAACTTCATGAGAATCTCCTCATGCACCATATACTCAACAGTGTACTGCAGCAAGTCGGCCTCGACCAGATCGTCGAGTATCTTACTCATCTGCGCTAAACTCAGCGGGATGCCGACCGAGAAGCACATGCTCGTTATAATCTTCGCAAGGGCATCGTACACAGGCATTCGCTCAAGAGAGCCCGTTGCGGGCGCACAGCTGCAAGAACACTACTTCTAGATCTATGCATGAAAAAAGAACATGAAGAGAGAGAGAGAGAGAGAGAGAGAGAGAGAGAGAGAGAGAAAGATCGCACTCGTTACATGAAAGACACTTCTACCTATTGAAGCGTTGGGGAGTAGAAGAGGAAGAAGTAGACTACGAGCGGGAAAGGGGGGAGGGTCCTGCTATTATGCTTAAGAACATCTGACGTCAGTGCTAATGAAGGAAAGTGGAGAGAGGGTTATGTACTTCGAATTCTACTACGCACGCGAGTATACTCATACGCAACAACAATGCAAAAAATCTATTATTTCTATGGTGCAAACACGACTGAAAAAGAACCAAGAAAGTAGATTTGAAAAGAAAAAAAACCTACGAACTGAAGACAACCGCCATTAAAACGCCTATCAGGGAAAAGAGAATGCCGAACACAAAAAGCACATAGCTAATGACGGCATCGACCCAACTGGTAAGGTACGTTCCTGAACTGCGCATCTTCATGGCAAACAGGGCGGGAAATGTCATACTGAGTGTAGCACTGAAGAGCGCACCAAGCAGCGACACCACCTGCGCCACATCCGGGAGGAAGACGGCCAGAACGGTGGCCGCGGCCGACAGAATGAGGCCAAGCTTAATGCGCATCTTTTTGGGGATCTTCGGCGTCTTCCCATCCGAGATGAACATGAAGGCCGCCTGCCGTGCGGGAAAGAGACAGAAGATGAACGAGATGGCCGCGCTGAAGCAGCACATCAGTTGGCACACCATCATGAGCGAATCCGTCTGTGAGTCGTACTCGGACAGGATGTTACCCGACGTCAGGTGCGGGAAGGTCCAGCAGCCGAAGAGGCCAAGCGCCGTGTAAAAAATGGTCGTGACGGTCAGTGCCAAAAAGATGGACCACAGCACCTTGCGGCCGGTCTTGTCGTGGAGATCCTTGATCACCGCCATGACGTTCGTTTGCACCTCGTACGAAAACACAAAGATGGGTGCCACGAACATGTAGGGCACAAGCGCAATGATGTGCTTGTTCGTGAAGGGGCCGCTGCCAAGACCACCCTCGTTTGTGTCAACAGCCGCCCCGGGCACCGGGTTGAAAAAGCGGTAGGCCACGGCAAAGATGATAAACACGGTAAAAAGATTGCTGACGAGGCCGTTTGTGCGCAGAGAGGCTAGTCGCGAATTGAACGACAGCGGCGCAATCATGACGGCGGAGAGCAGCAAGAAGCAGGAGCCGCCAGTGGACGAGCGCAACCAATCTGGCAAAAACGTCATGCGGCCCACCACGATTGGGGTAATGCTGTCCTTGATGAAGCTAAGATAGACGACGGAGCAGCCAAAACTGTAAAAGAAGAGGATGCCGCGTATGCACCACTTCCCCTTCGCGCCGAGGAAAAAACTAGCGACAGTCTCAAAGTCGTCGGAGTCGGCCGAGATGGACGCCAGAGTGAGGATGCGCACGGAAATAAACGTGACGACAATGCAGAAGAGGGTGCTCAGTAAACAGAACTGCCATCCACCAACGGCGTAGGCCAAGGGAACGGACAGCATGGTGGGTGTGGACGCCGTCGTAATGAGACTCAGCGCGCCTGAGAGCACACCGTCACCAGGGCAGCACGTCTCCAGCAGCGATGCCTTCATCTCATCGAGACTGCTAAAGGTCATGTTATCAAAGAAGATGCTGGTGTTGTGCGCTCGCATGTTCTTCCACTCTTCCACCGTCATGTTGTGAGAGTTCGACGTATCCTCTGTTGCATATACGTTATCGAGCAACTTCGTAGTCTCATTCGTCGTACCACTCATTGTGAATAATAAAAAAATGAAAGAATAACGAATCAAAAGTATCTATGTATGTGCCTACCGAAAGAGAAAATTGAAGTCCAATTCTAACTAATCACGGCAACTTGCTACTAAGAGCAGCAATCAAAACACAAAGGAAATCAAAGAGAGAAGTGTGAAAGGAAGAGAGTCATGCTATCGGTACGGAACAATGCCTTTCGAACGAAACACGGACGCAAGGGGGGGGGGAAGTGGACCTCAACAGCAAACACAACAATGCAAATAGGCAGGAACAAGAAACATAAGATGTGTGTGAGACACACTACAAGGAAAGAGTTTGATTAGATATGAATAAGAATAAAATAATAAGAAAAAAAATATACAAACACAAATTCATCAATGCAGGGAATGGATCTCTGATCTTGGTAAACTCCATCTATGGATGTGGTACACACAGCTATATATATATACGTGCACGTTGTTGGTTATTTTCTATGTGCGCGTGGCCAGGCTCTCCTCTATTCGAATATTGGCTTTCCCTCACGCAAGTCGTCCTTGAACTCGCAAAAGTCCTCAAACGTCACACGGCCACCGGTGCCATACTTTTTCATTAGTTTCTCCGCCTTTGCAGACGTGTCCGTCAGTCCGAGCTCCTCCAAGACCTTTTCAATCTCCGGGCTTTCAATGAATCCGCTGTTGTTCTTGTCCCACTTCTGGAACATGGCATAGTCGGTCTTTTCATTTGCATCGTTGTCAATGAAAAGCAAAGGGCACATACCGAGGATTAGACCAATCATGATGCCGAACGTGCCGCCCATATGGCCCGCAAAGAACACGCGCCTGTCCTTCATTTGCTCATCAGTCAACACAGGGGTGTCGAAGTTCAGCTTCTGCACCGCCTTGTCGATGAGCCCGTGCACCTGCATGCCCAGCAGACCAGAGCACACGTTGCCCATGGCGGCCGAGGCGAGAACGGAGCAGTTGAGGTAGAAGCCCAGCGTGCCGTCAATGAAGTCGCCCGCAAGCAACATGGTAGCATTGTCCAAGAAGCCGAATCCCACAAAAGGTAGCCCTGCCTCCAACCCAATAAGGCATAGCACAGACACGGGGATGCTTTTGGTTGGATCAATCGTCCGCTCCTCCTTCACCAGTGTCTCCGCCGCAGAGGGCTCCACGCCTTTTTTCTTCCTCTCTTCTTGTTTCCGCTTCATCGCACTATGGAACCAGTGGTTGAAATCCTTCGGGGATATCTCGTGATCATTGTCCACGTCTGCGTTGGCTACCTCGCGCGCGGCCGTTTCCTTCCCGAACCATTCCATGGCGCCGCCCGCTACAATGAGCCTACGTCTGCACTCGGGGTCTAAGTTCGACACCACTTCCATCAGGACACGAGGGTCGTTCTCCATCAGCTGGGCCACCTTCTGAAGCTCTTCTTGCGTCAGCTGGGTTGAGGCGCGCGGCGCACCCGCGGCCCCGGTGAGGCCTACAGCACTGGCGTTGAAGCGCACGGCGTTTGACAGCCCACCATTGAAAAGGGAGCGAACAATGTGGGACTGTCGTCGAAACATCTATTCAATTCAGGCCAACACACACAAATCTATATATGTATAGACCACCACAACCTTCCCACTAGTAGCCAAAAGGGGGAAAGAGAGCAAGAAAAAAGACTAGAAATGCCAAAATAGAATCAAGAAAAAAAAAGGGAGAACAAAGGTACAGCATACGTGTTGAGGGACTGTCAGAGGGTGGCCTTAAGCATACGTGCGACACGTCTGAAAGTAACGTGCGAAATCCAGTCTAACCAAGGGAAACACTATTTGTTTTTCAGTTGTTCGGTAGTAACAACACAAGGTTATATAGAATGAAGCATTGACTTTGATCATACATGTTGAAATACAGCGCTATTAGTAAAGAAAAATAGTAATAAAAGGTGCTTCCACTTACAGTTACATTATCTACGTAAAGGACACATGTACAAAACAGAAAGAGTCAAGTTTACAAAGGTAATTACATATTTGACATCGGGATCTATAGCTTTGAACTTCATGAAATACGGAACGCACGGAATACAACACAGTGATAGTAATCATGAAGAAGCTGTTAAAAGGGGCAAAAAGAAGCTTTAGAGAATGACACGGAAGAAATGAAAAAACACATATCGAAAAAAATGAACAGAAGTAATCTGCACGCGCTCATACAGTTTATATATCGTCCCATGGCAATGCATCTTCCCCTTTCTTTGTGGTATCTTCCTTAACAGCATACCCGTCATCTGATTCGTCGACTGCTTCCCCTTCATCCTCATCCTCATCTTCCACGTCGTTGATATCATCGTCTTCGTCCTCGTCCGCGCCGGGCTTCTTATAGTAGTCCTCCTCGGACTCTGGTTCGCTGCGCGCGTCTTTTTCTTCTTCATGGTCGACAACGGCGTCCTCCTCCGGCTCCGGTGTCTTACCCGCCTGTGGCGCTTCCCCGCTCAGCTGTTGCCTCACGGGCTCCTCTGCAGCGCGGGTGCCGTTCTTGTCCGAAGAGGAAGCGGAATTATGGGAAGGTTTCTCTGCGGTGATGGGCGATTCGTGCAGCCAGTCCTGCGCGGGTGCGTCATCCTCCGCCGTCTTACCGAGCGTGGAGTACAGGGCAGCATTGTGGCTGGCCGCAGGCGGCGCGGCGGGGGCCAGCGGCGTCGGGGCCGCAGCGTGCACTTGGCTGGACCACGACGCCGGGGTCTCGTCCACAGCTCGCGCGGGCGTCGAGGCTCGGGCTGAAGCTGGGGCTGGGACTGACGGGGGCGCGTGGCTCTTGCTGGGAGAAGAATTTCTATACGCGGTGGGCGAGTCCTCGGACGAAGTCGTTGATTCTGCCGCGCTGTAGCTTAAGTTCCGTGGGTTGGGTGGCAAGTGGCTGGGCGTGGTCTCCTTGGAGGGGCGCTGGGGCGGCGCTGGTATTTTCCGCACGACCTTCGCCCCCTTGTGCTTGTTTCTGGCGCTACCGCTCCGTCCGCCATGACCGTTGGACGAGAGAAACTCCGCACGCGACGCCTCTCGTGCCTCGGCCTCCGGCCGCCGCGTCTCCGTCAGCGCCTGCCGCGCTGCCATGAGGCGTTCCATCAGGTCGCGGCGTCCATCCAGATTCTTCACGTTCTCCGGCGTCACGGAGTGCGCATAGTTGCCGCCATACAGATCCAGGTACCGCTTCACGTCCAGGCGCTGGTGCAGGGAGCCGATGATGCGGAGGGCCGTCACAGGACTCTGCCGCGACAGCATATCCACCATCAGCAGGCAGATGTCACGCTCATCCTTCCCCAGCGTCTCCAAAATATCCGACCCAGCCTGCTTCACCGGCTCCTCCGTATACAAGGCCGCCTTGTCGTCCACCCCGCTGCGGTGGCTATGGTTTTGATCCAACGGCTGGAACGGTGTGTTTGTGCATGCTGGTGATGGGTTGTGAAGCCTCCTTGTGTACTTTTTCGCGGAGTAATCCATACCACTTGCATCGACGCCCTTACGAGAAGAGCTGCGGGAGGCGCCGCGCAGGCCGCCACTGGCTCTTCTGGGATTACGGTTCGCCCCAGGTGGGGCCGTGCCGGCAAACTGCTGTCGTCGCGTCATGGTTGTTGTTTTTATTTTCTTTTAAGTTCCTCGAGTGGGACTCCAGTGAGCTCTTTGAACAAGATCAAATAAATAGAAAATGAAGGTGAGAGAAGAGAAAGAGAGAGACGTAACCGACACGAAACAAACAAATAAATCAAAGGGAGAACAAAGACAATCAAATGCTGCTGATAAGCAAAGGCTAATACGAGCATGCATCCCTTCCTCGGTAATGTATGTTTCCTTCTCTTTATTGCGTGTGTATATGTGTGTATTAATCGGGGTTATTATTTTAGAGGATTCTCCGCCACGGTGAGCGGGTGTCCGTAGATGTGAACACCATTTTCAATGAGCGCTGTCAAATGCTGAATAGCATCCACATTACCGTCTTGTTCATAGAGCTGCACTAACTCATCGGAGAATGTATCGGAGAAGTGTTGCATGTAGGCATCGCGTGTTCGTTGTGCCTCTGCCGTTTGAAAGGACGCACTCATGCTACCTAAGTCCGCCCTAGCTAAATGATACAAGTAAAAGGGAAAACGATAACTGAGAAGCTAAAGGAAGAACAAAAGGGAGAAGAAGATAGTATATTCTCACAGGAAGGAGTCACACGAGAAATGGAGTGGCAGCGGAAGAGACAGTATAAGTGGTTAAAGAGAGAGAGAAAAAAAAAAGAAGAGCGGGGAACAATGATAAAGCAAAGATGCTGTTAATGATACAAGTTGACTTCATACGGGCATCCGTATCAATCTTAACTGTCTAGTGCCACCACAGTGCCCTTCAGCAGAACTGGTTTGCTTAGCTGGAAGTGAACAAAGTTATGGAACTTTTGCCTGCTTCGCGTCACCGTACTGTCCGCTCGTTGACGCTCAAGATTATCATTCTCGCTCTGCCACTGATCGAACAAGTCGAACATGCTGCCACAGTAGGAGGCAGAGACGCGCGGAGAGGTGGCTACGGTGAGGTGCAATGGCGGACCTTTCTCTGCCAACCCATCAGCGTCCCACTGGCGTACATGCGCCCCCATGACGGCACCGAAGCACACTGCCTGGCGGTCCACAAGAAGGCTCGTCAGTTGCACTGTCGCCGACTGGCCGATCTCCAACCCTGTAGCGTCGCGGAAGAGCGAAGGGCTGCAGAGTGCCTCCGGTGAATGCAGCAGCGTTACGTGCGGCACCCCCGTTGGTCGCTCGAAGCGCTCCCATAGAGCCGCCGCCACGTCCGCCGCGCCCGGGGAGGCGCCCTGGCGCTGCAGCAGCCAGCCGCGCAGCCAACGCGTGTGTCCCGCTGCGACGGTGGTGTCCGACGGCCGAACCGTCTGCGCTGGCGAAAAGAGATGGCGCAAACCGCTCCACACGCGACTCACCGCGGATGCGTGTTGGATCCCCTTCTCTCCCAGAGTGCTCGCAACGACCTGCTGTACGAGATCCTGCAGCTTCTCTGCAGAAACATCGACTCGAACGGCGTACGTACTCTGAGAGGCCTTCCTCCGGCTCGCGCCTCGTAGGGAACACAGCTCCGTGGCTGGCGCTTCCAGGACACCAAAGAGGTCCCACAGCAGGCTGTGGGCGTGGGCTTTCAAAGCCTCCGCTACCGCGTCAGGATCCAAGCAGGTTGTGTGGGAGGCCGCCTTGCGCTTCGTCCTGATTCTTGCATTCACGACACGACCCACACTGCGCGTCATCTCCTCGAGTGATGAAGCGGAGGAGTCGAGACGGACCGCCTGCTCGTCGGGCAGCGGAGGTGTGAACTTCTTCTTGACGACGTACAACGCTCTCTGGGCCTCTTCGGTCGAGTGGATCGTTTCATGGTCACGTCTCTCCGAGAGACGGCTGTGCACATCCTTGGTCGCAGCCTCCACGTACACCAGAACACTCTCTTTCCGGTGTGCTCTTAAAGCGGCGAACCACGTTTCCCGTGTGGCGCGCGTCGCATTGCACGCGTCGTATACCACCAGCACGGGACTCGTGCGCGTGCACGCAAACGCAGAAGCGTTCTCAAAGACGCCCAGCATTTTTTTATGCGTTAACGTGCGCAAGGAGCGCTGCTTGTGCTTACTGGAGGCGTGTGTGATGCCATGCTCCACCGCCACCCCCTGTGTCACCGCATCCTTGCTGATGTACAGGACGCTTTCAAAAGGCGAGTCGCCGCCTTCGTATTCTCGCAACAGCGCACGTGCAAGTGTGGACTTGCCTGAGCCGGGCAGACCGCACAGTAGGACGAACAGCACCATACCGCCGTCGAAACACACCTCCCTGGTCGTAAACGAGCGCAACTGCAGAAAGGCACTGCCCACACTTTGGCTCGCCTCGCGATATCGGGTGCGTTTCTGCGCGTCGAAAGACGCAACAAAGCGGGAGTGCAGCTGGTGCACGCCGTCGCGCCCGATCGCGTCGCCCACGTCGCCGCCGGTGACCTTCGCCCAGAGCAGCATCGCCCGGTGGTAGAGAAGCATGCGCGGGGCGCTCTCGCCCTGCACCAGCGACCGGAACGAACGCAGCACAACGTACTCGGTCGTCTTCAGCTTGAGCCGCACCGGCGTGAACCACAGTGCGTCGTACGCGAGCCGCGGCACCCGCAGCACGAGCACGAGGCCCTCGGCGAGCCGCCCAAACGGCTGCACCGTGGGCGACCACGACTGCATCGCAGTTCGTAGCCGCTCCAACGCGGCTTCGTCACGCACGCGAATGCTGTCCGTGCATGGCAGTCCCCACTGTCGGCATAACGATGCCATTTCTGCAGAGTCGAGGCAAAGCTCCCGCAGGCAGTGCTGCTTGTGAACCGAAAAGACCACCAACTTGTTTTCAAACACGCTCTCCTCCATGACGGGGTGACCAAAGTCCTTGGTGGGTACCACGCACTCGCACGAAACTGCGGCGTCCAGGCTTCTCAGCTCCTCCGCCATGCGACGCTGTTGCTCCGTTGAAAGGGTATCGTTCAGCACCGCACGCGCCCACGTGACGTGATCCCCCTCCACAGCATGCTTTGTCATGAGCCTCAGCGTTATGCCGTCCGTGGTGAAGAGCGTCACGACGAACCCCGCTAACTTCCGTTGCGCCCAGATGTCGCACGTGCCCCACAGCTCCGCTGTACTAAACCATTCCTTTGGGATGTCCGCAAGATCGAGGAACTTGTTGACACCACGAACCACAATTTGACCCCTGTCGCGATGGATAATCAAGGAGCGGGCGCCGCATGGTAGATGGGACACGTCGGCCTGTGAAGCGTCCTTCACGGAGACGGACACGTGCTCCCCTCCATCCACCGGCAGAAGCGCGGCCCTGCCTCGTTCCACAAAAGCGAGCATGCCCTTCATGTCGATGCAGTCGACCGTTGTCGCATCCTCCAATGAAGCCAGTTCCTTCTGGAAGATGCACTTGTCAACAAATCGATTCATGAGTATACTAAAACAGGAACAAACAAACAAAAAAAAAAAACAAGACTACATGAAACAAGAATAACGTGCTACAAGCTTAAAGGCAAAAAACGGTGAAAAGGAAAGCAAGAGAAAGGAGAGAGTGGAACACAGCTATTGCTTCTATTTCTAGTATGTCTACCTGCAACACAACTAGCAGAGGTAATACACTCCGCGTCGATACACGTTTAATACACGTCGATGCACACGTCCGTTCTTCGCATGGTGTGCATTGAATGATTAAATTGATATTATATTAATAATCAGAGAGGAAGGGAGAAGCTTGCTTCTTGACCAACCGTATATTCAGGAATCACTAAAAAACGGTATTTCATCTGCGCCAAGAGAAGGTTCAGTGCTATAAACCGCATCCACACTCGTTGTTGTTATCATTGCTCTTTCTTTTTCCCGTTCTTCTTGGTTTAGGTGATACGTATGGGGATGGTTCTTCCGTGCCACCTTTCCTACTGCTGTGGGCACTGACCGTCCGCGCCCTGCCCGCCGTGGCCGCCCATGGCGTTCGCCATCATGTTCGCCATATTCATCTGCATCGCATGCTCTGCGTGATCAGAACTGGGGTTCGCGGCTTCAGCATAGGCCTCCACATTGGCCTTGAAGACTATGTTGACCTCCTCCTGCGTGAAGCCAGCAGCCTTTCCCATCGCAATGATACCCTCAAAATTCTTCTGAATTGCCTCCAGTTGTGTCTTGTCAACCGCCACGAATGGCAGCTTATGCGTTTCCATCTTCTTATCCTCCGTCTCACAGTCCACGACGACCTCCTTACCGAGAGGAGAGCCACGCTCCGCCATCACACGCGGAATCAGCTCGTCTAGCTCTTCTTCGTAACTCGGTGAGAGCCCTTTGGCCAGAGAGACAATGGTATCTGCGGAGACATCATTGATGGAGTGCACCGTACGCCATCCCACTTTGGGAATTTTGGCCATCAAGTTGTCCCCCTGAAGGCACACCTGCGAGAAGAGTTTGGACATAGCACTTACGGGAAGCGGTAGGTAAACAGCAATGCCAGTAATAAAGAAACAACGACGACAAAACTACAAAACGAGTGACTGTAGAGGATCACAACATAGCAAATGGATAAAACAAGATGAAAAGGGGAAACAACAAAGGTACAAAGATGGAGCGAGAACAAGGCAAACAAAAAGGAGAAAACCACGTGTCCCAAGTAGAGAAAAAAATATCCTACAAAGACAACCATCACAGAAAATAAAAACATCCTTAAGGAAAGAATGAGATTTGTCTATACGAGGAACTGAAGAAACTATACAATAATCAGAACCATCTGATCTGTTATATATGCATAGCATTCTCATAAACGTACACATACTCTGGAAGCAAGAAACAATGTATATAGGTAATAATCTAATCTAATACGCATGTAAGAAGAAGTTAACAATACAAAGAGTAAAACGGACTAAATGAATGCACGGAAAGGGTGATTAGATGTACGGCACAGGACTTACCACAGGAACGGGCTGCGCAACCGGGACGGGTTGTGCGACTGGAAGCGCTACTCCCATTGGCACTGGCGTCGCCACCGCCACGGGAACGGGGAGAGGAACGGGCTGCACAACGGGCACAATAGGCGGTGGGGGTGATGCGCTCTTGCTGGAAGACCCACTGCTGGAGGACTCGAAATCATCGTCCGAGTCTTGCTTCTCCGCGGGTTCCGTGGCACTGGCCTCAGGCTCGGGCGCTGTGGGCACGGGGGCCGCATCGGGCACTGCCACCTCTGCTGGTGGCGCGGGCGGGGGGACCTCCTCCGCCGGAGCCACGTCGTCACGCTTCTTTACTTTCTTCCGCCGAGGCTTGACGATGTCCATCATGTCTCGATAGACGGAGGGGTCCAGCAGCTCCTTCAAA
Organism: Strigomonas culicis; assembly: GCA_000482145.1. Lineage (NCBI taxonomy): Eukaryota > Euglenozoa > Kinetoplastea > Trypanosomatida > Trypanosomatidae > Strigomonas > Strigomonas culicis. The sequence continues at coordinate 12,031 of AUXH01000200.1, forward strand.
CGAGGCGCCACATCATCGTGAGCACCGTACTTGAGCAGTATGAGCATGTTATCCATCTTCCCTGCCAGCGCCGCGTACTGCAGCGCCGTGCCCTTCCTTCCTAGGCCGAGCCCGAAGGCCTCGTCGCTCTTCTTGATCCCCCACTGGCGCCGCTTGTACAGGACACAGCCCACGCTATCAATCACCATGCGAATGTTGTCCGCCTTCTCCAAGAAGGTATAGAGCTCTGTTGGTGTGCCTGCATACGCAATCGACCACAGATTGCTCTTTGTGACCTCCGCCGCCGCGTTTGAAATGGTGGAGAAGCCCTCCTCTGCCGGCGGCCTCGGCACATGGGCCACCGCAGTCCTAGCCTTCCGGCTGTCGATCTGTAGATACTGCTTCGCCACACGCAGCTGGTCCGAGACAAACTGTAGTCGGCGAATGGTTCCGTTAACGAGCCGCTTGTTGATGTTCGCCTCGAGCTGCTTCACGATCTCGTCGCCTTTGGCGCGCCTGATGTCCAACTTGACGTACACCTGGTCGTACTTGGCGCCACCAAAAATGATGCACTCCGGTCCAAACGGGATGGGGACCTCTGCATCCTTCCAGTCCAGTGAAAGCTCCTTCAACGCGTCTAGAACAACCGGAATGTCCACGTTGCCGGTGGTGCCCACACGAATAGAAATGACGTTGGAAAACATGTCATTCACCGGATTGACGTACTCGTGGTAGTTGGGTCCGCTGCACTCGGAGGACACGACGGAGTTCTCCTTCACTGCAGTGGTATCCGTGGCGGCAGCCCCGCCGCTCGCCGCCGCTTGCGCCTCCGCCGCACCCGAGTGACCAGCGGTGGCGCTGAAGAAGGGCGGAGAGAGGGTGCCGACCGTCCCATCGCCCACAACGTTGACCGCTGGATTGGCTACAACAGGAGCTGCCGGGGCGACGGCCCCTGGCACAACACCCACAAACGGGGTCGGCGCAAGCACTGGGGCTAGGACTGGTTGCGGGGGCGTGGCTAGGGTGGGCGTTGGCAGGACGGGGAGCTGCAGTGAGTGCGGACTCAACTGCTGTGGATTGAGTTGGGGCACGGGAATCTGACCCAGGCGTGAGCCAACGCCGCTGTCTCGTTGCGTGGCACTCGGTGGGGCGACCGGTACAGGGGTCGGGAGGGAAATGCCGCCTTGGGAATCAAAGGGGCTTCTATGCGACCCCGGCTGTGGCGGCGACGGTGCAAAAACAGGCAAGTTTGAGAGTGCGGCCGGCGGTGTCCCGGATCCACTCACCACTGGCGGTGTCACCGCCAAGGGCGTGCCTGAGGTAGAGCTGGGCAGTGGGGTGGCCATAGGCCACTGCTGCGCTGCAAAGGGCGACGGTTGCAACGGAATGGCTGGCGGAGACGATGCCGCGTTCGGCACCGGCAGCACCAACGGTGGGCTCGGAGAGTTCAAATGAGGAAGCCACGCGGGTTGCGTGCCATCCGCTTGGGCAATCCCTGGTGGGTTGATAGGTGAAGGCACAAACATGGGTGGTGCCGTGTCAATCGCTCTTTTTTTTCTTCTTTTTTTTTTTTGTGTATATATAGTGTACACTTACTAGCATTGAAGTAGAAAAGGGGAAAGGGGAAAAGTAGAAGCAGCGCAACAAGAACAGTAAGTCGGTATTCGAGAGACAAAAAAGACTAAAATAAAAACGTGCACAGTTCTCCATCTCCCTCGCCATTCATACTTCTCTTTTTCATTTTCTTTATGCTTTCTCTGTTTAGATCTGTTTAGCCAGTGAAAGAATATGGTCATACTCCTCCGGTGCAACTGGCTGAACACTTAAGCGAGATTGTTTGAAAAGCACCATGTTCCTCAGATGCTTATCCTCTTTCATCTGCTTCAACGATACAATCTTCTCAAACGCCGCGACAAAGCTAACATCGACCATCTTCCATGGATTGTTTTCCTTCGTTGCCTTGGGATAATAGTACTCACTGTTTTTGTCAAGTGCGGTGTGATCGTCATAGAATTCTCTCACCACCTCCGCAATCCCTACGATACCGGGCTCTTTGCAGTTGCTATGGTAGAAGAACACTTTGTCGGAGAGCTTCATGGCCTTCATGTGATTGCGCGCGGCAGCATTGCGCACACCGTCCCACGGGGACACCTTCATCTTCTTTAGATCCTCAATGGAAAACTTGTCTGGCTCAGATTTCAGCAGCCAGTATGAGACATCGCTGCTGCGTGGTCGCTTCGTAGGCGCTGCTTTTTTCATTGTGGTACACGTGAATGCCCTCTTTTCCCTTCAGGGCGAGTTCACTCTTAAAAAAGAAAACAGCCAAAAAGGCCCTAAACCGATGTGTGGACGCAAAGGAGAAGAGATGGGAATGACAAGCAATTGAAGTACGACAGGAAAAACGAGGGGGAACTGCTTCAAGAAGAACTAACAGCGGTCGTCTGCATACACTTGTTTGACAGAAAGAAAGAAAGAAAGACACAACAAAAACTGTATCTGCAGTCAGTTGTAGAAAAGGAGGTACCCCTTCACCTTCCACACACCCTCTCCGCCTCATCCGTATCTCATTGTTCATCACGGATGCGCTAATTCGAGTTCTCGCTGTACGCGCTGGAAGAATTATTCAAGGACTGAAGCGGGCTGATGTTCTTTAAAAGGGTTCCATCCGTACGTGTATTTTGAGGCACGCGATCCAGCGATCGCTCCCTGCGCGCCACATGCTGATCCGCCGGCGGAGGTGGTGCGGGAGCCGCGACAGCGGGAGGGGGCGGTGCCTTGACGGGCACGGGGATTTTCACCGGGATGGGCCGCGGGGCACCTTTGGCTAATGAACGGCTCTTGCCCTTACTCGCACCGTGGGAATCGCGGGGGGTGTGCGGCGCCTGACCCTCTCTCTGGGCAGACGCCTCTTTCAGGACCTGAAGGATCCGCATGCGCGTGGCACAGCTAAACTTGGACAGATCCAACTTGGCACCCTTGGTGTGCACGTACCCCTCATACAGAGAAACGACACGAAGGATGCGCTCCGTCGTGCTCGGCGTCATGGCAGTCGCCAGCGTCTTGATGTCCTTGTCGCTGGGTGAGGGCAGCCCGAGCTCCTTCACAAACATGCCCTCCATCTCCACCTCCATTCTTCGCGCCACCGCGCAAAAAGGCGACGCTTCGTCGTTGAACAAATAACAGTTATTCACGAGGAGACGCATGTCGGCCACAAACTCGTCACAAGTGGTGTATTCATAGCTGTCGAGTTTCTTCCCAATCCAGTGGATGCACATGGGCTGCTTGACCACCGCGCGATAACCGCTAACTAAGGATGACGGATCATTGCTAAACATCTGTTCGCCATCGATCAACTTGACCGCCGCCAAAATTCGGCGACAGCTATCATAGTATTGGCTGTTCAGGTATTGCTCCAGTGCACTTCGTTTTCGCTTCAGACGCTCACGCAGTGAGGCCACGGATGGAGAGGCCATGCGGACCGAATACTGAAATCTATGAGTCGCTCTTCAACAAGTCAGTGTAGCGTACCCCTACACACGGAGTACAAGTTGCACGAGCGTGCCCAGAAAGAGAAGAAGGGCAAAGGGAAAAGTGAAAAAGTGACAAAACAAGACAGCAAAGCCCAAAAGCACCACCGGTAGGTATACCTCGCAAAATGCCCCGGCAGGTGCACAATACAGAGAGAGAGTAACGCGCCTCCGTGTGAGGAAACAGGAACTAAACATGTAGCTACACATACAACGTGAGCTTACTATTACGTGAAGAATATCCAGTAGACAACACTCAAGACAAACAGGATGGTGAGCGGGTTGCTGAAGAGGCGCTTCAGGTCGCCGGACCGCGGGTCGTCATACGTCCCCGGCAGTGGGACAGCTGCTACCTCGTACCCTGGCACCCACCGGTTCGGATATGTATATCTATTTGCATACCAGACATCGCTTGTCACCGAGTTACACTCCTGATTTGGATCCGATCGACGGCGGAACCAAGACGTAGAAAAGACACGCGGCTTCTCTTGGAAATCGTATGTTGTGGTAAAGTCGTCTTTTCTATGAAACATATTGATCTGTGTAATGCAACGCTAGCAGTAATGACTACAAATGGAGTAAAGGGTCCAATAGAAAGAGAGAGAGAGGGGGGGGAATAGACAGCGAAGTGTATCAACACAACCAACACCGAGAAAGAAGAAAAGAGGAAGAACACAGCACGTATTTGCATCCACATTTAGATACTCTCTTTTGAAGATTATCATTGATGCGTCATTAAGGGACAAACGCCTACGGCGAACAACTTCTATATATTAATATACTGAATTAAGTGCTTGTGTTAACATTTATTCATTTTGTTTTGTTATTTTCTGCTTTTGGTCAGCTATACAACGAGGAGAGGGCAAAAACAACACGAGAAGCAATAACATCACACAGTCTATAAGTAGCGATAGCGGCCTCCACTTATCCCAATTGTCGACTATATAGAACGAAGAGTGCAAGTGCTCAAAAGGGTACCATTTACAAGGAATAAGGGAGGCATGCAGGACAGATATGTCGTACGTCCTTCTGCTGCCCGCACGTCCAGATCATGTGGCTTAAAAAAGCACACGAGTAGTTATATCGTTTATACGGTCCTGTGCTTGTCGCACCGCGTCCTGATCACTGGGTGCCAACGGCTGCAGTAAGGCGAGGCGAATGAAGTTTCTAACGGTCTCCACAAAGACATTCAGATCGTACGTTCGGTCATTATTGGCGCAAACAGCTTCTAATACGACCGCGAGCGAGTACACAAGGTATCCGGGTGGCGGGTTCGCGATAATAGTGGCGGCGTCATCCTTGTTCTCGATGATGCTTTGGTACGTACGAAACAGAACAATGGCATCGACGCCGCAAACGAGGAGCAGCCGCACGGCGTCGCTGCTCCCTGCGGGGCAGCTCACGCACAGACTCAGCTCTAGCATGCGCACCACGGCACACAGAGGGAAGCTCGTCGACTGTCTCAGATGGCGCTCGATGAGGCGCCGCGTGACGGTCTCATACGTCTCGGTCCTGTTGGCATAGCACTTCCGCACGCAGTCGACGAACACAGGAATGTCCCTGTACATGTTGTTCATCAAGACGTCCAGCTGCACCTCCGCACCTCCGAAAACGGCATACATACCCGCAATGTTGAGTATCACAAGTGCGTCCACCGCTCGGTCCGAGAGCAAATGGAGGTGCGACTGGGCCGCCTCGCGGCCTGTCTGTACGCGCCCGTCCAGCGATATGGACGCGTCCAAGTCGCTGCTGCCGGACGACAGGAAGACCCCAATGATATCCACCAGTCGCTGCTGCGCCTCCATGTTGCGCAGCCGCATGCGCACCTCCTCCGCCTGATCCGAGCCGCATTCCGTGGCCCACTCATGTGCCTCTCGCAGGGCGGCGATCCGCCTCAGCAGCCGATCGGACACATTCACGTTGTTCATCGGGGCATCCGCCACGTACAGGCTCTGCTCAATGGCCTTCCTAAAGTCGCCCTGGTGGGAGCGCAGGTAACGCGCGTATTCGCCCCCCATGGCGCCGGCGTTCTGCATCAAGTAATCCTTCAGGAACTGTGACTTGGCACCTACCAGCGTTTCTTTCAACGACTCGCTGATCTTCTCATCCGCACGAGGCTCGTTCAGCCAGTCGAAGAGGTAGAAGTGGGACATCTGATCGCTGGGCTCCACCTGCCATATAGTTCCCGAAACGGACGGACCCCCCAGTAGCCTGTCGACCACGCTCCGGTGCGACAGCCACGCGTCGCTGATAACCTTTGTAACCAGAGCGAGAATCTGCCGCTTCTTCTGATACACGGCGTAAGAGGAAGGATGTGTCGTTGCTTCGCAGGACTGTCCGCTGCGCTCCGCTAGAAAAATGGGAAACGCGACCGTGTTGCTCAGATCCAACTGCTGTGCCGCGTGGAGCAGCAGCCGAACCGATACGTCTTCCCGCTTGGAACCGTTGAGGCTATTGCATAGCTGCTGAAGCGTGCCGGACTCCCAGTAGGAGAGGGCATTCGGTGTGACCCTCGCCTCCCACTGGGCCATCTCCGCCTCCGACAGAAACCCAATGGCATTTCGCTGTGTGAGCAATTCCATTTCCGTGACATCCTTGTACTCGTAGACGCTCTGGCGCGTGAAGAAATGTGGACATGCCTTATGCAGGCTGAAGAGCCGGCGCGACTGGTCGCTGTTGAAAGAGCTCACACCCTCATTGGACGCTGAAAAGACGACGTTCATCCGGCTCCCCAAACGGTGCGCGATTTCCTCCTCACGCACGATCTGACTGAATGTCGTGTTGCGGTCCTCCTTGTCTAGCGGCACTCCCCTAAACGAACGAAGAAACAGCGCCGTTTGCAGAGACTTGCTGGCAATCAAGAAGCACTGATACAGGAAGGCATTCTGGAGACGATTCAAATCTTGCACAGACATTTGGCTGTTTCCAGGTAGCGTCACAATCACCTTGTCTCGAAACCACTGTTGCGGAGCATTCACTTGCGGACTGCTATTTTTATACGTGTCGATGTCTTTACTCTCCAGAAACTCGCAGAGCCGGGACAGGTTCGCTTCGACCGCAGCCAGATTAAACTCCTGCAGACGAACCAGAGGCAGCTCCCACACCAAGTAGAGAACGCGACTAATATAATTCAGAAGACCGGACGCGAAGGGTGACATGGTGACCGTGATCTGCCGAGACCCGTTCGAGGTTGAAACGACTTGCGTGGTTTGGACCTCGGCGCTGCGGAGACGCTCCGCAGCCAGCCGTTGGGCGTCCGCCGAATTGCCGCTGAGAATACCCTTTCCCAGCGCCTCCAGTGAGCGGCCCGCCGTCCTCCTGTCGCTCGAACGCGCCGCGGACGAGAAGGCCTTGTCGCCTTCGTACTGGGCAGCGTTCATGTGAAGGGCCCCTATGGCAATCTGCAGCAGCATGGCGCCGTAGTCTGCGGGGTGGCACACCGCCGCGAAGCGGTCCAGCAAACCGTCTCGGCAGGAGGCGTCGGCACGGCTCAGGATCATGTAGAGGGTGTCGACGGCCCGCAGCTGCATGTACAGCGAGATGCCGTGACGGTGCGCCACAATGAAACGGGAAGGAGAGGTGAACACTTGATTGCAAAGGTCATTCGGACTTTCGACGTGCAGCTCGGGGACCTTTTCCATGGCATCCACTCGAATGATGTCCGCGCTGGAGGCACCGAAGTGGACGACAATCTCGCGCGCGGTATTGTGCGGCGCAAGCACCGTCTTGGGCGACGTTGCAACCACAATTTCGTCAGAGGAAGTTTCGTCGTTGCGGTCAAAGCACGCGAACAGAACTGTGGAGCCTGCCGCAAAGCAACACCCCACATCGCGGTCACCACCAAGGTGGGAGGGGATGTGTGTGCAGAATTGAATCTGGACGTGTTGATCGCCGAGCATCGGGGTGCTGTAGCGATACCGGAATTGGTCGCCGCCACTTCCCACCGCCACCAGAGTACATCCATCCGCGTCCGGGTCGATAATGAAGAGCTGCTGCAGACCAGAAGCGCCGCTCCCGCTGGCGTAGTCTCCTTGCGCGTAGGAGGGCTTATGTCGCAGCTCCGTCGACTTCTTGATACCGTTGGCGACCACGCGCCACGCGGTAATCGTACTTGTATCGTCCAGAGTAAAAAGGACGTCTCGCTTTTCATCGATGGCAATGTCCTTCAGTGGATACTTCTGCTTCGTCCACCGTGCGCGCAGATTATTCATGAGCGAGGCTGCCTGTCCCAACACCGGATAGCTAGAAAAGGCGTAGGAGTAGCACACAAGACGTATTTTGGGTGTCAGGGGAGTGTTCTCGTTTGCATACACCACTTCATACACGTCTCCATCGGCCGCCGCGCAAAAAATCCTTCCCTGTTGCGTAATGCCATTCATTTTCTTGATGCGTACATCGGACACCACCGTGTAGTCCAGTGTCGTGATTTTCAAATCGTTCATGTAGTTAATATCTCGCGTCCAAACACCGACGAGTGTGACGGATGTAGAAGTTGCTATTGGTAACAGGTACGAAATATGACCCTCAAACACACCCGCTTTGGGCTTCACAGGGTTACCCACTGCCGTAATGAGGTCCGGGATCTCATCGTAACAGCAAAACTCGCGCCCATCTCGATAGTCCCACAGGACCAACTTGTTGTCCACGGTGAACCACACGCGCGAGAGCTCTGCAAAAATGCCGACAAACGAGGTATACTGCATCTGACCCCACACAGCAAGCAGCGGCTCCGGCCATTTTAGGCCGCCGAGGGGCAGAAAATTAGGTATCGCAAAGGTGGTATCATTCGTGCACAAGGCAATCGGATCCGATGCGACGCTGCCGGAAGCGGAAGGACTCGCGTCTCTCTCTTTGGTGGAGTGCACTATTTCAGTCGATATGCCATTCTCGATCGCTTGTTTGATGTCCTTCTGGCTTTGGGACGCATCAGTAAACTGCGTTGGATTCATATTCCTGTTGACTTCAACTCAGGACAAGTAATTAATTATTGCTTTTTTTTTATCCTTTCTAGAGAAGAATGTGCGTGTGTGTGTGTGCGTGTGTGTGTGTGCGTGTGTGTGTGTGTGCGTGTGTGTGTGTGCGTGTGTGTGTGTGTGCGTGCGTTTCTATCTGTGTCTGTATATATATGCGTGGACTTTATACTTCTTGATATATTTTTCGATGCTCCAAGGACAAAAACTTGAAGAAGTAAAAAAAAACTTGTTAGTATGGTGAGTGGCAGGCGTAGAGGAGGGTCAAAGGAAAGTAAAAAAAAAATAATGCCAGCCTAAAGGAATCAGCCAGTTAGAATGGAATTGCAACAACTTCAATATGTAGGTATTTTATGGATATATGCAACACATTCATTTCTAGAGTAATGAAACATTTTGCAACGCGTAGATAAGGGGAGTAAATACAAATAAGAAGTACTCAACACTGCATAGCATTGAAGGAGAGAACAGAAAAAACAAACAGTAAAGAAAAAATGTACAGTTTTCCTTACCCACGTGTCTACATATTACCAATAAATCAAGCCTTAATCCGAATCAGAGCTAATCATTAAGGATTGGAAACGATTCACCTTCTTGCCCATCGTCGCCGATGTAGTAGACGCGGGTGCGGCACTTGCGGGAGCCGGTGTCGACGCTGCGGAGGGTCTGGTGGTCTTTGCGGCGACGGCTGCTACTTCACGGAATTGGAGCGAGCCCCCGCGTTCCTTTTCCATGTCAGGAACGGAGCTCCTGATAGAGATTGGATCTACTCGAACGCTGCTGTCGACTGGCACCGAGCCAGCATTACTGGCAAGTTCGGCTTGCGCATTATTGCCCTGATTGCCCTCACCGAACAAGATGCTTGACTGTGCACTCTCTCTCACGCTTTCCTTCACACTAGTTTTTGTTCCCTGGGGCGTTGCCACAATCTTTTTGAAAGGAATAACCTCATCATCCGACTCACTCATTGCTATATTTGCGAAGCGCGACTGAATCTTTGAGATTGATGGATCGGTCGTCGGTGACTCGGACTGACTCAATGATACAGCCTGCACTATCGGAGCGTCCGGTACAGAAGTTTCAAAGTCAACAGTGATGTCCGTCGCGACCGCGCCACTTTCGTGGGAGCTTACTCGCGAATGACGGGTGCTTACCAGAGTTGTCGCCGCCACTTCATATAACAAAGAAGTCCTTGGAGACTGCTCCAAGGCAGCCGCGGAGTGTGTACTGCCTTTCACAGAATCTGATTTATGCGATTTATGTGCGCTCCGCCTCTCAGTCGACGCAGATGTGACACTTTTCGCTGCGTTGTCGAGCTCTCTCGGCCCGTCACCGGACCGCGATTCTTCCGCGCGATCGTGAGCGTCTAGCGAAATCGGCGGTGCTGGTTTGCCTTGCAGCATGTACAGAGTAGTATAGAAGGCGGAGAGTGATCCCTTCTTTCCAAAACGCAAGTCTATCTGCGCGCCGAACTCGTCGGTCATCATGAGGTGACTGGGAGCTCGATATCTACACTCTAGCTTTGCGATGGGTACTTCGAACACGGGATCACGAGTCAAGAACTCTAAAATGTGCAATTTCTTCGAATCGAGTTGAAGGCACACGCGACGAAGGTCCTCTGCCTTTACGTTGCTTTGCATAAACACGTTGTCTGCGAAGGTGAAGGAACTAATACAGACTAACTGACTGGGAGTGAGTGTGCCATCATTCGCCTCCATACCGACCTCCATGTCCTTCTCCTGCGAAGATTGAGTCCTTCGCCCCTTTATCCTGCTGTGTTGCACTTCCTTCTCCAACTCTGTTATGCGCTTCGTCAGTCGCTGTATGACGTCTGACTTGCGTATGCGCTCTCCTGTATTTGCCTTCCCTAGAAGTAAATCGGGCGTTTGGGGCAGCAGCAGCCCCTCTAGTGCGTTGACAATGGACACCTTGGGCTGATGCTTCCGCTTCCGCTCCTTTTGTGCCAATTTGCACTCGCTGATGATACGATGTAGCTCCTCCGCTGAGTAGCGCCGCAGGTCGTACAACCAGCCGTAGCTCACCGCCACTGCCGCCTCCGGCGTTGCTCGGCGCGCCATTTCGTACTCCTCCTCCGTGACACCAACTCCATCTATGACTTTCACGGAATACCCAATCACCATGAGCGCCATGATGCGGTAGAAGGGGTGAGAAGAAAGAGGGTTTCCCATGAGGTTGAGTATCTTCAAGGAGCGCTGCTTCGTGAGGCCGTAAAAACTATGTATATTGTTATCTTGGATGTGTAGCTCTAATAAGTAAGGGTGTGTACCGAAGTGCTCAAAATCGCGAAGCTCATTGCTCTTCACGTTCATCGCAACAAAGTTACATTGAGCCAGCTCCTTAACACCCAGCCACGTATCCACCTCCTTTCCCACAAGATCTAGACGATGGAACGACATGGTGATGTTCGCTTTAAGTGAAAAAAAAAAACAGAAAACAGAAAGAGAAAGAAAAAAAAACGTAAGAGTGAGGGAGAGGGAGAGTGGGGAGAACCGAATGTACAACGTATAACACAACAATCTAGATAAAATCAAAACAAGACAGGTGATTCTCAGTAAGAGAAGCATTAAAACAATACACGTTTGAGCACAGACGTCTAGTGGATATTTCAGTATTACTTTACTTCTATCAATAACCAATCGTACAGCGAGAGAAGTCCAAGTGGAGTCTTTGTTTAAAAAAAAAACTTTTTTATTTCATTTGGCGCCTCCCTTTGTATTGATTGGATAATCCATATATATGTATGGATCTATATATATTATCCATAGAAAGATGGATAAATATAGAGGTATGTGCATTTCACTTTCCGCTGGTATTTATTTTACTGTTGTTTCATTCCCAGCACTAGTAGTTAATAATGTGTTTTTTTTTTTTCTTTTCTTTTCATTATTTTTTCTTTTTTTTTTCTGGTTTGTTTACATATATACGTGTATATGCACTTGATCTCTTTTCTTTCATCCACTTTCCCTTTGTCTCTTAGAGAGAAAATGGTAGGTGTCGCTCGCCTTTTTTTTTTTAAGTATGAATAAAAAGCACGTACAAATCATCCATTCAAGGAAAAAAAAAAAGAAGAACAGTGGGGAAAGAAAAGCTAAAGAGATCAACCTCTAGTCCTCGTCGCGCGCCTGGTCCTGGCGATTCTTAGGGCCTCCAGCCTGCTTCGCCACAATAATCTGGTTCACACTAAGAACAGTCAAGACGGTGTCCGTTGCCAAACGAATCGCCCAGTACTTGGTCAGGTACGGATCGACAATGCCGGCCTGCAGAGCGTCCAGCGTTGTGCCGTCTTCCACGTTGACGCCCTGGTGCTTCTTTCCGGCGTTGTGGTCCACCTCCAGCTGGGTCACCATATCGGTGCCGTTGAACCCGCTCACCTCAGCCAGCGTGCGGCCCACGACCTCGAAGCTGGACGCAAACTTGCGCACGGCGTACTGATCCAGCCCAGGGTTGGACTCGGCATAGTGCGTCAGCTCCTTCTGCAGCTCCATCTCGAGCGCGCCGGCGCCGGCCACGAGACGCTTGTCCTTCGTCAGCGCCTTGAAGATGTTGACACCGTCGTCGATGGCACGCTCCACATCCTCCAGCACGTTCTGCGTCGCGCCGCGAATGACAATGGTGGACAGCTTGGAATCGTCCCTGTCCTGCGCAAAGACAGTGATACTCTTGCCACCGACATCTACAACATCTACAGCATCACACGTGCCGAGATCCTCCGTGGTGGGGGCATCTAGGCGGTTCATGACGCGGGCACTCACGGCGGAGCAGAGGCGGCGGATTTCCCACTTCGACGGCACGCGCACGCCCATGATGCCAAAGCGGTTCATAAAGTGGAGGGCGAGATCGCCAAAGGTGGAATTCGAAACAATCACATTCGCGCCGCTCTTGTGAATGTTGGTAATGATGTCCTGCATGACGTCCTCCTCCTTCTTGGAGTACTGAATCAAGTCTTCAGCGTTCTCAATCAGGGCGGTCCCCTTCGTCTCCAAGGACGGAATATCCACCGCACAGCTGTAGACGGCAATCTTGGCCTTCTTCAGGTGCTTGAGCGTGTTCTCAGTGCTACGTCCAATCACGAAGCCGCGGATCAGCTTGGTCGACAGAATAGACTCGCCGTCAAGCTTGACGACACGAACGCTATCCACGTTAAACCCGCGGACGTCCGACGGACAGGCGTTAATGCACGCCTGCGCGACCAAGTCGGCCAGAAAGTTCTCGTAGCCGTACTGCTTGGAGGCGATTGCCGTGCGAATAGCCGGAATGACGTTTTCCTTCACAAGGCAGTCGTCGACATTCTGCACGGTCATCTTCTCCAGCAGCTCCAGGCTCTTGTTGCCAGCCTTCTTGTAGCCCTCAATGATATCACTGGCGTGAAGGCCCATGCGGATGAGGGACTCTGCCTGCGACAGGAATTCGCCGGCAAGGGTCACCACGAAGTTCGTGCCGTCTCCGACCTCCTGCTGCATCGCATTGGAAGCCTGCACCAGCAGCTTGGCTGCCGGATGCTCCACCTCCATCTCGCGCAGAATCGTCGCGGCGTCATGTGTCACGAAAAGTTTGTTTAAATTGTTGATCACCATCTTGCACAGACCGTAAGGACCCAGAGAGCTGCGTGTAATCTTCGCTAGCTCCCTGCAGGCCTGGATGTTCTTTACCACCGGATCATCCACAAAAGTGGATCCATCCTTCAGCATGGACTGAGGGCCATTCTGCATAAAAGACATGATTCAAACGTGTAGTATGATGTAGTGTGAACGTGTAGTTATGTAAATGTGTGTGTGCACCTAGGAAGGTTCAGTAAGTGAGATGAAAAACAGATGCTTAAATAAGAGAGAAAAGAAAAACAATCTCAATTACGCAGTTTAACTTGCTGGAAAAGCTGAGTAAGATCGAAATCGAAGTAATATGTAACTATATGTAACCATGTTAGAGAGATATTCAGAAAATGAACAGAGCATAAATAGTATTTATGAAATGAAAAGGAGCAGGTGGGGTAAGATACGGAAGATGAAGATAGCAACAAGCACAAACCACACTGCGAAACAACAAAACAGACATACCGCTACGCAAACGCGAAATGGCGAGATGATAGGAAAACAGTTTGTATTTACCATCACTTTTTATTCATTAAAAACGGGAAACATAGAAGTAGTAGTTATTTGATTTAGTATATTAGTATTAATCGCACTTACAAGTAAGAAGTCAAGATGAAGAAAAGGAGAAGTGGTCCAATGCGGTGGCACATGTTTAGTGGTAGTAGTAGTAGTATTAGTAGTAGTAGTAGTAGTAGCGCCTCCTTTACTCATGCAGGAACCTGTAGGAGTAGAGGGAAAAGAAACGGCAGAAACTTGAAAGAAAAACGTCGCCGGGCCGAAACTGGCTGTAAGTTTCACACTGCAGAGCGCACTGCACTAGTTCTCAATTTTACTTTTCTTGGACGGGTGGGCTTCCTTTTCAGATGCCACGAGTTCAAAAGGATGACCAAAAATAGGTAATCCAGCTCTCTTGCCGGCCGCGTTCGTGCCAGCCACACGAATGTGCAAAATGTCAGCAGCCCTGCATCCCCTGGGACTCTGCACAAGGCTATCAATGAAGACGGTGATGTTCTCCTCCAGCTGGCTCACGGACAGCCCCGTGTGTCCTACACGGCACACGGCGGCGTTTGCGCCGCGCCGAGGAACAACGACTGTTTTCGAGGCAGTGGTTAACGCTTCCGAGAGATTAGCACTCTTAGCAATCCACACAGGCAGCCGCTGGTGTCCCAGAAACTCGCCCGTCAGCTGCTTGGGAAACTTCTTCACGTCGTATAAGATAAAGTTATCGTAACTCTTTGAAAACGCGCGGACGCTAACGGGGTCGTTGATCTTAGCATTCAGGTTCTTCGTATCCATAATCCGCTTCACTCGCTGCGCAATCGGGTCAGAGTCCTCGGCGAGCGCTAGCACCTTCCGCTCGTATGAGTCCTGGGGCGGATTGGTGATTAAGCAAATCGTACCGAGCATAATTTCGTGGGGGACGACAAAATAGAGAGGCACGCGATGCGCCACTGGCGACGTAATAAACGCAACCTCAATCTCCACGCTTGCTTGCTTTTCCTCGCTACTAGAGGTGAAGAGCATATTCACATCTCCCTCCGGCTGCCGTGCATCTTGTCCCGATTTGAGAAAAGCGACCAGCTTCTGAACAGCCTCATGTACATTTGCAAGAGTGAGAGTAGCCATTCTGCAACAATCGATTTGGATTCACAAAAAGTGAACAAAGGAGAGCAACAGCACAATAAAGAGCTTTAAAAAGGAAAAAAGAGGTGTGTGTGAAAGAGAGAGCGAGAGAGAGAGATGAAGAAACGAAAAAAAAAAGTGAACAACAGCGGCAATTAAGAGAAAAGGAAGTAATAAAAAAAGAAACAGGTGTTGCGAGTCAGAAGTATACTAAAAGTTGTAATGAATATAAATGTAATCGTCTGCCTGTGTATACTGCGAAATCTACGGGAGGTAACCAACAGACTTCAACACGTGTCGATTCTTGTGACTATTCCTTGAGGAAGAGAAACGAACACTACGGCGTCTGTATGATACTTTTTCAGCTGCGTGTCGTAGACCGGGAGGAGTCGCAGTGACCCAGAAGAAAGCACCACTTGATCACATGCGAGGTGCTTCTGCACGTAGTGGTGACACTCCTCAAAGCAACGCAACGTCAGTGTCTCGTCCTCCTCAGTGGTGTCTCCGCGCACGAGCACGGACACCTGCGACGTACGATGGTCAATTTTCTGTATGTCACGTACAGTTCCCATCACCACAATATTGTTCACCGCATGGACGTAGGGAGCAATTTCAGTATCTGTCCACGCAGACATGAGCTTCTTCATGCCAAACGGCGAAGTATGTGATAGATCAACTGGGCTGGGAATAAAGGCAGGTAGGGAAGTCGACATCCCCGTGCGCGTAGAGAAAGAACTGTCCTCTGCCGGCTGAGAAGGGAGCTTGATGCCATGCTTATCCTTGTTATGCATGCGAAGCCCCAAATAAGTAGAGAATTCTCGCTCGCATGTCTCGCATGGAAAAATCTTACGCTGCGCTGTCTCGGCCACGGGCAGGAATCCGTCGGCTGCCACCCCACCGGCCGCAGGCGACGGCATGTAGTCGTACGTTGGCAGACTGTTGCCGGTCGCCCCATTGGGGAGAAAGGGGGACGGCGCAGCCGGACCCCCCGCCACAAACGGCGATGGGGCCTGTGGCTGCATGGAAGCACTCCCGCCCGCCCCCGCGGCGCCGGCAGCAAATGGAGAAGCTGCCGGCGCTGCCACCGCCTCCGAGAAGGGGGAGATCACGCTACCCGCGAAGGGCGACTGCGCGGCCTCCTGCGCAAAGGGAGAGACCACGGACCCTCCGAGGGGGCTCTCCACGGTCTGGGGGGTGCTGCTGTAGGGCGCCCCACCGTCAGGCGGAGAGACCGTCGCGCTGCCGGCGGAGCTCAAGGACCCGGGCTTTGTGTTCGCGACGTCACCGGGCTTTGCAGCAAACACTTTCAAAATCATGGAACTGTGAATAAACGTGGGTCCGAGTCGTTTGGTCCCCACCGTGTCCCACATATCGAGCAGCTGCTCCATCGCCTGCTCCGGAATGACACGGTCTGGGGCGTTGAGGGGGGTCGGGGTCACGCGCTCGCGCCGCGGCGGTCGTCGCTCCAGCGGCGTGCCCTGCCTCGGCGCACCGTCTGCCTTGGCGTCCGCGGTGCCTTCCGGTGGAGCCTCCACCGCCGCCCCTCCCGCGTGGCCTGGGCCGCTGCCGTCCGCAATGGTGCCGTCCCCTCCGTGGGCCTGCTGCAAATGTACACGCGCTGCCATCTCCAGGCGGAAGCTCTTGCCGCAAATGCTGCAATGGTATTTTTTGTCCGAAGATGAAGCCTGACATCTCTTCTGAGTGCAGTCAGTGCTCGCGCACACCGCATTACTGAGACCAGTGCGCACCAAGGGCAGTGTGCTACCAGCGAAGCTCAGAAACAAATGCGTCTGTGCTTTGCGCACAGCACCTAGACAAACGCGCCTCATGGATGTCCAAACGTGTGCACCACTAAAAACTTAACACCGCGATTTGCCACTAATACAGGTAATTCGCTGGAAGCGTGATACACAACAACAACAAAAAAGACCAGATGCAAGGAAAGGGGAGACGGGGAGAGAAGAATGAGTAAACTGTGTCGACAACGCGAGAGCATGTCCATACTGTAGAATGCTTCGTTGTTTTAGCGATCGAAAGAGTACTTCGGTGAATAAATAGATTGGTGTGTTCTCACTCTTTTAAATGTAAACAACAATGTACAATATATATATATATATATATATACCAAATTGAAAACAATATGAGCAATCGTTACTTCGTGAAACTGTGAATAAGAGTAATGCTACCATAGTTATCGGTGACCAAAAGCTGAGTCTCACTAAAGTATGCTTCATGAGTTGGGATATACTTTGGGTGATGAATTAGTTTTGAGACGACATGCACAACATCGCCATGTCTAATGTGTCTCGAGCAGTAGGAAGTGAAGTATGTGCCTCTGCACCGAAGGGCTATCTTGTCTTGCGACCATAATTTCTCAATACCTGGGAGTGCCGAGGTACCACACTGAGAAATCAGCAACTGGCAACCCCACATTGGTGTTCCTTGCATGAGACCTTTGGAGGGCTGCAGCACAATGCCAGTACAAAAATGGGTGGACACTTGACGACTGAACAAAGGTATGGAGGTCATTTGGTAACACCTTCAACAGAAGAGAACTAAGCCTCTAGTATACAACTTTGTATGAATATATATATATATATATACGTGTGTGTGTGTGTGTGTGTGTGTGTGTGAGGAGAGAGAGAGAGAGAGAGAGAGAGAGAGAGAGAGAAGAAGAGAGAGAG
>AUXH01000201.1:0-29031 GCA_000482145.1 Strigomonas culicis
CCTTCTGCAGCGCCTCTTGTTTCTCGCCCATGTTGCGGCATGCTGCTCAGACTCCGTACGGAGCTGCGCCATGTCAGCCTCCGCGGCTTCTAGTTCCTTGGCCTTTGCTCGGAGTTTATTCATTGCGTCTGTGAGTACACTGCGTGATTCGTCTGCAGCCTGGTGCCCAAGTGCACGCTCGGCATCCAACTCGCCTTCCAGTGCTTCCTTTAGATCATTCGACTTCTCTATCTCCTCCTCTATCTTCTCGCGCAGCTGCGCGTTGTCGCTCTGCGCCGCCTCGAGGTCCTTCTGCAGCGCCTGCTTCTCTTCTCTAGTCCTCACTGCATTAAGCTCGGACTCTACGCGCTGCCTCTCAATTTCACTCTGCGCGGCCTCAAGTTCCGTCTGGAGCGTGTCCTTTTCGTTTGCCGCGGTTTGTTGCCAATCTCGGGACTCCGCAGATCGAATACTCGCCTCGGCTTGCATAGCTTCCAGTTGTTCGTGAAGACTATCGTTTTCTTTTCGAATCGTCTTGAGTTCATCTTGGATAGCATGTTTTTCCTCGATATGTGTCTGTTGCAGTGTGTTCATATTTGCGGTGAGCTGTTCGACTTCTGCACTGAATCGCTCGATTTCTCTCTGAGCTACCGCGTGCTCGTCCTGCTTTATGCGTATATTTGCCGCGGCATCCGCGAGAGCACTGCGCAATGCGTCCTCGGACACGGTCGCACAGCTTCGCAACGCCTCGGTCTCTCTCCGGGCGCTCTCGAGATCTCCTTGGAGAGAATCCTTTTCTACAGCAAACGTATCGGTCTGTTGCTTCATTTGTGTGCGCATTTCCTCAACTAGTTGTTTTGACGCTCGCAGCTCCTCTTCCTTGTTAAACAGCTGTGTTGCTAGATGTTGCTCCTGTTCTTGGAGAGTGAGTATTTCATTGTGACTCAGTTCTCTTTGTTTCTCCAGAGTTTGTTGTATTGAAGCAATCTCTGCTTGTGCACGTTCTAGTTCTTGAGTCAATTCTCTTTTTGTTAAGGTGAAATCATCGTTTGTCGCTTGAAGGTGTGCTTGTTGTGTACTAACTTCTAATTCAAGGGTCGCAACATCTGATTTGGCCTTGTCCAGTTCACTTTGCAGTGAGTGCATTTCTTTCAGAAGTTCTTTTCGTTCATTGTTTGTGAGTGCTGCTTGTTCGTCCTTCGTCTTCAATATTATAGTTTGCTCAGCTAGCAACTGTTCATTTGCCGTTCGTAAACATGCTGTGTCTTCTTCATATTTGTTCTGAGCCTCTCTCAGCTCAGTTTCTTTCTCCTCCAGAGCTTGGTTCGTATGCGAAATCTCAGTCTCTAAGCTAGTAGCTTTTGTACAGAGTCTTTCTTTTTCTTCCGAGATCTCTGTCATCGCTACATGTAGATTTCTATTCGCTCCAGTTAGCTCATTATTGTCTCTTACGGCGGCTTCCAGTGAGTTTTCAAGTGTTTTTATTGTTTCCTGTAAAGTGGTGTTCGTCATTTGGAGCCTCTCAACCATCTCGACCGTGATTTGGGTCTCCGCTTGTATGTTCATATAGTTTTTATTCTCTTGCTCAAATTGTAGAGTTAACTGAGCTACTTCCTTTTGGAGATCCACAAGTCGTTTTTCAGTGTCATCCTTCTCTGACTGGACTCGTTGGATCTCTCGCATACTTGCATCTTGGGACCGTGCTAGTTGACTTTGATAGTCGACAAGATCAGATTGAAACGATACATTTTCGGCCTCTAAAGTACGGTACGCGCTTTCCATCTGAACGAGTTTTTTTATTCTATCATCTAGTTCTTCATCACCAACGCCGAGTGTCGTTCTTACAACGGATAGCAGCAGCCTGCAAGCACTAAGATCTTCTAATTCGGATGCGATTGTGTTTATTATATCGGTAGAAGATGTATTCTCTAGTTGTAAATGTTTACGCAAAACAGTATCTACGGCAAGATGGTTTGCGCTGAAATGGGCCCACCGGTTAAGCAAGTTACTATTTTCTTCTTCCTTCATGCTCTCCTTGTCATCGTAGATGGTACCCTCTTCCTTCTTCAGTGTGGTGATGATTTGTTGAAGAAACCGAGAATAATCATTGCCACACCTCATGGCCATTTCTAGTATGCAACTATTCGAATTTGCTGCCGCATAGAGAGGCGCTAGCACCCTAATCGACCACTGGTAGAACTTTCGGACCCGTTCCGTGGCGATAGCGTAGCTGATATCCACTTCTCCTTTCTGAGACACTAAGCGCGTAGCCCATCGCATCAAGGTCTCTTCCTTGGTTTCCTCCGGTAGATCATTCGAAACCCATGATTGTCTTCTGGGGTTTAGCTCGCGTGAGGTCGGTATTACTTCCTCCTCCAAGCTTATGTTGGCAAACGAAGTGGCGTCCAACATACTGTTTGTGTTACCATCTGGTAGCACAATCACACCTGTTGGTGTGTGCTGTTGGAGAGCAGCCAGCTTGGCCTCGAAAACTTCTACATCGCGTCGCCACACACTCTTTGCTGTTGCAAAATTGAGCTTTAAATCTGCTATTTCATGATCCCGCTCTTGGCGAAGCGCGTCGAGTTCAAGCATGACGTTCTCTAGTTCTTCTTGCTTCTCTCGCGTTATTTGTCTCTCCATCTCCAACGCCTGCACGGCTTCTAAGTGCGCAGCAGAGACAACCAGCTTCTGGTCATGTCCTTTGGTGGTTTCCTTCTTTCCGTTACCTTCATTGTTAACGCTGTCCATGTTTACGTCAACTTCACCACGGATGATCGAGAGAAACAGGTGGCGCTGTGAGGTGAACTCCTTGTACGTGGAGCGCATACCTTCCACAACGGCATCCGCAAACAAGAGGAGGGCGGTGCTCTGAAACCTCTCCATTTGCTTACATCTAATCTCTAAATCGAGCTGCTCTTGTTGTTGCTTTTCCTGTTCAATGGCAAATCGATTCGCGACACGCTTCAATTCCGAAACTGTTTCCTCCTTCTCTTCTGTGAGCGTCTTCAGCTGTTGTTGTGCCGCATCGAGCTCGTTGATGAACATCGTGTACATGTGCTGCATACGCTGCTCAACACGAATTGTCTCGATGCCTTTTCGGTTTGCTTCCGTGTGCGATAGAAGGCCATTATCTAACTCTCGTTTAAATTTCTCGAACAGAGACTCACACGTCGAGGCGAGTAAATCGCTACTGAGAGAGGGACCTGCAGCTGTGTCTACCGTTTCCTCTTCAAGTGCACGGCGGAGTTGCCCAATTCGTTCACGCTGCACGTTTTCGTCGACGATATCGTCCAACGAAGGCATCTGTCCTGACGTAGGGTCGTTGCTCCTCGCAGGAAAGCTAAAGCAGGTATTGAAGAAATCTTGGTGTAGCGCGTTCCAAAGCTGGAGGAGAGACATCAAGTGCTCCTCTCTTTCCCGCTCCACATTGTCCGTCTTGCCGTGTCGTTTGACGGCTGCCTCCAGGACGGACACGTGCATCTCTTCTGCACGCAGGGGTGGTGTCACGCCATCGAGGCACGTCACGGCATCATACGAGGCGTTCTTGAAGTCGTCCAGTTCCTTCTGGAGCGCTGCATTGATCGCCTGCAGGGCTGCCATGTCATCCGCGATGGTGCCGGATTGCCCGACCGGTTTACCAGTATGCTGCGCGGAAGCTCCTACCACAGCTTTGGCCACGTCTGGGCGATCCTTTTCAATACTACGCACCAGGTGCTCGACGAGCTCTTCCCACATCGCATCGTTATAGTCAGCACCGGTAACCTGCAGTGAAGAGTCCGACACGCACGCCATGTCATTTGCTATGCGAAGCGCGCGGTCTCGCCACAGCTCCGCCGCATGGGCAGTGGCGTGACCACCAGGTTCATCATCGCTCGTTGTGTCATCGTGGTCAAAGGCTCCACCTGTACTGAGGTTCGGTCGGGGGTGGCGCTTATCGCGGCCTTGAACAAGCTCTTCACGGAGCGGTGGACTTTTGTAAAGATCCACAAATTGTTTCCAGATACTAAAATCCTGCTCAGCGTCCGTGCAAAGCACGAGTCGCTCTCTTTTACCTAGCGTCAGCGTTCCAGGAACGGTGTTGTCACGTATAAACTCCAGTACCAAGTAGTAGTACGCCGGCGCCGTGCCTGCGCTTTGGGGGGCCACGCCCTTCTTTCGTGGCGACGCCGCCGTCGCCGTGGCCGATGAGGCATTCGGCTTGTGCTTGAACCAGGCAATCCGCTTCATGCTGCGGAACGCAATTTCCCTGATCTGCTTCCCCTGTTGGCTAATGGTCGAGTACACCGCAAAGCGATCATTTTCAATGGTCACATAGTTTTTGGACCCGCGGCCGGCACCCACTTTGGTGGGCTTTTCGCTGTCTGCACACACCCATATCTCGCTCTTCATGATCATGGGTGTATCACTGGCATCGTCAAAGTACGACATTTTGTTGTTTTTCTCTCACGTAGGGGTATCGCTCTCAAGTATTAGTGGGAATAATAACAACAGCAAGAATGAGAAGAAGAAAAACGTAATACTTGAACTTTAAATATACACACGGTAGGATTTAAAAAAAAAGACAAAAGGCCAAAGAAGTGCGCTTTAACAAGAGCAACTATCTTGTAGTTCTCGTCTAGATAATGGTAACAGCTACAATAAAATGCTATTACACTGAAAAATGAGCGTGAATACGCTTCTTTTTCGTTTTTTTTTCTTTTTAAAGTCAACAACAACGAAAAAAAAAAACACCGTTAATCACCAATCTATAGCAAATGAACAATAAAGTCTAATCAAACGCGCAAAAAAAAAAGTGTTTATGGTTATTTATGGAAAGAAAGAAGTTATATAGAAAACACAATTTTATTGTTCAAGACGAGAAAGAAAAAGTATTATTAGAATCACTATGCGTCCCAAAAAAAAAGAGAGAAGAATAGAATGGAGGGAAAAGGAAACAACTCAAACTTTGAACGCGAAAAAAAATCATGTGTCCACAACATGACATGCAATGTAAAAGATAAGGTACCAGAAAATCAGTATCAAGAGCTAAGGAAAGGGGGCGTTGCCCTTCTGTTACTCTCATATAATTAAAATGACATTGTTGTTTTGTTAGTTGTACGGCTTCTTATTTGTCTACCTTGGTTTCTTCTTTTTTTTTTTCATTTAAGAGTATACTTGATCAGTTGGCCTGTCCATACTCGTCACCAGCTTTGGGTTCCGCTTGTAAGAACACATCATCTAGTGCATTGCTATCCAGATCTTCCACTTTTCCGTCAAAGTCCCTCTTATCAAATGTGATAGTATCCTCCTGACGCACATGTCTGGCAATGGTATTCGCATTGTTTGGCGCCTCTGACGTGTCGTCTTGTTTTCCAACAACTGGTACCGGCCCAATTGCGCTTCGCGGACCGCCACCGGCGCGGACAACAATCTTAACCTGCGGCCTCGATGGACCCGTCCGCGTCTGGGGGTGCTGCTGGCGCTTCCCACTCTCGTCCGAGTCATCGCTGGTGGAGCTCTGGGCATCCTCGTCGGTGTCGCTGCTCGCCGTGCTGCTGCCACTCGCCTCTTCGCACTCCGTATCTGTGGTGGCGTCCGTGGCACTGTGCTCAGCAGAATCCGTATAGAACTTATCCTTCGATGAGGCCGCACTGCCGGAACTGCTCGCCGACGCAGCTCGTTTCACGAGATCGAGTCGCACGGGGTGGCGCAGCGCGGCGTCGGTAGCCTTCGCCCGCCAGCCCGGCAGATCCTCATAGGAAAAGACCGCTGTGCGTAACAAGTGGGATAGTGAGCCGAGCTCGAACTGGGAGTGGTCCGCGTGTAGGTCCTGCGTGATGGGCGCCGGCTTCGTGCTCAAGATCGCTGTTTTTAGCAGCGCAAAAGAGGGGCTCTCGCGGTCCACGACGTTCTCCAGCAAGCGCCCTTGATCGCGGATGATGTAGTCCTCGTCGTAGCGCGCCAGGTCGAGGATGAAGAGAAACATCTGTTTAAATCGGTCGGCCACGTCGCTTGTGCCGTCCACGTGCAGCCACACCTTGCACCCCAGCAGCAGAACATCGCGCTTCACCAGCATGTCGAGGGTGGTGAACTTCTGCGCAAAGACGCGAAAGCAGTCGGGGGCGGCCCCCGCGATGGCCGTGCTCACGTGGACGTTCTCGCCGACCAGCCACAGGATGGTGCCCACGGCCGACGGCACCCGGATCTCATCTCGCATGACCTGCTCCATCAGCCGAAACACAAGCTTGACCGTGTGCGAGTTGACATCGGCGCCCTGCTGCACCACCAGAAGGCGCAGCACCGCGACGGCCTCCGAGACGATCTTGCAGCTGGGATGTGTGAACAGCGCCGCGAGGAGGTCCACCGCATAGGACGAGAGGTAAGGATGCTGGGTCACAAGGAGGCCCAGGCCAGAGACGGCGTCCACTACAACGGCATCATCCACACTTCGCGTGTACGCCTTCAACTCCTTGTAAACACACGGTGCGGTTGCCTGCGTCACTAGTTTTGCCACTATACGAAACTTCAGCTGTCGCACCTGTGCCGGATCGCTGGGAATGAGAAAGAACTTCTTGATGTACAGCTCGAATGGAAGGGGACGCAGCGTGAGAAAGTTATACACGCAGTCGAGCACAATGCCATGCGTCTCTGGGGTACTACACGAGAGCAGGCGCATCAGTGGCTTCACGCAGTAATCCATGTAGTTGGGAGGGGCGCAGTGGTAGTACACCGAAGCCGCCGCAATCACGACGGCACTATTCGCGCTTCGGAGAAGTGTGCGCGCTGACCGCAGCAACAACGCCAGGTCCGGATCCATGTCCCCGTTATCCTCCGCCGCTGGGCTCGCGGCCGCGAACCTCTCTTCACTAGAGGAGCTACTCGTGCTACTGCTCGTCTCGTCCTCAGCGTTGTCTTTGGCGGTCCCATCCCCACCGTCCTCCGCCTCATTCCTGTCCTCCTTCGGCTTGGCTGGGTCGCAGAAGTTGAGACGCGCGTAGCGCAACAACACGTGAAGGATCGCCACCTGGCCGATCTCCTCACACTGGTCTAGCACGCCACACAGATGAGTGAAAACCGGGTGCAAGAGGTCCAACTTGTTAGGACACACCTGCGTGTACGCCATCGCCGCCGCCGCCGCCACGTCCGCATTCTTGTCCGCTAGTAGCTCTTGTAGAATACCGCGCACCACGGACCAGTCCATGTCGTTCTGCGCGACAGCATGGAGTTGTATGAGCGCGATGGCAGCCGCCTTCCGCACAATGGGCGCCACGTCCTGCGAACACTTCTTGACGGCCACCAACACCACGGGCTGGATGGCTGGAATGCGAAGGGAGCTAATCATTCGCAGCGCAAGCGACCGCACGTGCATGCTAGAGTTGACGAGGTCTTTTTGGAAGGCAGAGATCGATAGAAGCGCCTCGTTGGGGCATTCTTCAGCATAGTACACTACGAACAGATAGATGAGCTTGCGCAGCTCAATGGTGGGGACGTGAATGTTCTTCACCACATCGGGGAATAAATGCTTCATGTCGTTGCCTTTGCACATCTGGGCCACAATGCGCTTCATCGTGTCTCTCTTCTCAAGTGCAGATTCGGAGCTTAGTCCACACCTTAGCTCGTCTGTCTTTGGCACAGTCGCGAAGAATTGCGCATCGCCGCCAACTAAGGATCGTGCTTTGGAGAGCACACCGCCGACCTGTGCAACATATTCGGTTGCCAATTCAGACACCTGAGTTGCTTGAGCAACCAAATTCATATGCAGCCGCTAAATGGAAGCTGGGGGATTTAAAAAAAGTATATATATATATTGTATTTCGGTAGAACAGAAAAAAAATAGAATGATCAACCGTATGATGCTGCTTAGTGGTAACCAATAAAGGGACAAGGAAAAGTGAGGGGGAAACCAAAGAGGAAACAAGTATTTGAACTTAAACAGCACACGACACAAAAACGAAAAATACAACACACGTACACGTATAACAACAACAACTGAAAGGGGGGGGGAGAGAAAACCAATAGGAACATAGTGTTTAAGATACTGTGTTGCCAACGTTACGAATAAGTAAAATGGCAAAAAGCAAAAAGCGAAGAATCTCTCAATCAGAGTCCACATTCACCACTTCCACTGGATCACTCTCACTTCGACTTATCTTTGAAGGAACTGGGATGCTGGTGACCGGTTGCTCCTCCACGTCCCTTGTCACCTTTTCGGTCTCCTTTTTCGCCTTGGCAAAAAAAGATTGAAGGCCCACCGGTGGCCGATGCATGCAGTTGGGGTGATCTTCCACCATTTTGCCTGTCCGCGGGGTCAGTGCGCACGTGAGCTGCACCGCCACCCCAATGTGGTCACTCCACTGCGGCGGTGTCACGAAAAGGCCCGTGGATGGAAGCCCCCGCAAACAAAGCGTACGCGCGGCACACGTCACCTCCGGCATCCCAGACCCGTCGAAGGGTGCGGGTGGGTAAGCCCCGTCTGCCATCGCGCGCCGGATGCCATCGCGCTGCGCGGTGCCACAGAGCTCGCTGAAGAAGGTATCCTGCTCCGTGGCGGCCGCCTTGTCGGGCTCGTCTCTTGCAGAACGGAGGGCACCCCCACTGTTGTTCTCGGTAGCCGTGCGCGGTACGACGCATCCGGCGAGTGCGTCATCGAGCAGCACGTAGTCGATGCGGGTGCCTTCGTTGGAGAGGCGACAGTTGTGCGACTGGTCCCAGCACGTGTAGGGGCACGGGCAGTAAGCCTCATTCACCGCATCCCTCACAAGCTCCCGGTTGGGACCTTTTTGAAGAAGGAAGGAATCCCACATGCGCGTCGGCGATCGGTTCGCTCGCACATATTCATCCACAACGGCCTCCGGCAAGGCAGTCTTGGGCCTTGTATGGAGAAGGGTCGACATGAAGAGAACGGACTCGTCGCCGTGCGGGGCCACGGCAGCGTACTGGGCTACGCTATACAGGTCACGGTTGTGCTGCGGCGGGTAGCTTCGGGTAAGGTCCGCCAGATGCACACCACGCATGCCACATGCGTGCCAGTCCCCCACGGTGACGGGGGGTGTGGCGCCGCTGAGAAGCAGTGACGCCGTGGCGGAGGACAGAGACCCGCTCGTATCCCCTTCGCGTAAAAGGGAAACGACAGTCTCTTTCAACCACTTCAAACGCTCCACCTCCACGGCCTCTTCTGCCGCTGCTGCACCCACACCACTGTCCACAGCGACAGCAGGCGACTTCGTCTCTGTCCCTTGGGCGTCCGCGCACCCAGCGCACGCGTCCGCCGCCTCGGACAGCACCGCCTGCGCGCAGAGATAGTTGGAAATGACGTTGTACGCGTACGACAGGCTTGCCTTAGCGAGGCATGGGTATTGCTCCTGCCAGTCGCTGTCACTGAGCTGCTGTGAGGCCTGATGAAGCTGCACAACATCAGCGAGGCGCAGCCGCCGCAAACTCCAGCAGACGTCCTCGGCACGGTACGTCATGTTCAAATCCCCGGAGAGGATAATGGGCTTGCCGGTGGACCTCCTCAGCCTCTCCATCACGTCGCGAAGGGCCTGCAGGAAACGCGCCTTGAAGGCCGCTCGCTTCCCACCGCGAGCGTTGGGCACGTACACGTTGAGGAGAACAAACGCGCTATGGTGCGTGACAACCACGCGTCCCTCGTCGTTCAGCTCGCTCTCCGTAAACGGTTGAGCATCGCACCGCCAGGTGAGTCCCTTTTTGACAAATGTCACCACGCCGTTGAAGCCACGGTGCTGCTTCCCACTGAAGGACCAGAAAGACTCCCACCCGTGAATGGCGCCGACTGTGTACTCACAAGACGCGGTGCTGCGCGACGCGATGCACGCACCGTGCGAGGCATCCAACGGCGCAACCACTTTCCGCTTGGCTGGAAGGGCGTCACTGCCACCCATGTCGAATGAACTCGACTGCAGCTTGGCGAGGGTGCCTTTGCATTCTTGTATGCATATGATGGAGGCACCCGTGGCGTCGAAAAAGGCTTGCAGGGTACCGTAGCTCTCACGGATGGCCGCTGACGTGGAGGCCCATCCTGCCACATTCCAACTCAGTAGGAGCATCTATGTATTTGCGTCTATCAGCAACGGAGCTATCAGAAATGGAAAGAATGTTGATGGTGATAATCATAAGAATGAAGTAGCTCACAAGTAGGAGTAGCAACAAACACACGAAAAATGCATTCCGTTCATCCGAAAGTGAAAGGGGCACCAATCCAGCCGAGAAGGGCGCACACGTGCCAGAAGAACAAAGGAAATCGAAGAAAGCTCTCACAACACATGCAGAAGCACAGTATCACGTAACGACATCCGATGCATGCACTCTCTTTTGAATGGAAGAAAGCGGTCCGCTCGGCAGTTGAGCCATCGCTACTCAGAAGTGCTTTTTCAGCTCCTCTCGGACCATGTGGATCAGGTTGGTCGCGTGTTGCGCCGTGATGCCGGAGTTCTTCTCAATGAACACATCGTACGCCTTTTGTAATCGCAACCACCGCGTTCGCAGGGAGGTGGGAATCGTACCAAACAGCGACTCTTCGCTGTTGATCCGTCGCATCCCCGGGATCAAGTACTTGGACACCAGTACAGGCGTCACCACCGCACAGCGAAGATTCATCTCCAATAGCTGCATCAGTGCGACGAGCGTCAGCTCCCAGCGGTCCGTGGTGCCGCCCTCCGGATGTCTCCCAGGCATGTGGACCGGCGTGGAGGTGCCAGACCGCTCCTTCAGTCCTTCTTCGATCAGCTTCTGCATCAAGGCGCCCAGCTGGGGGTAGAGAAAGGTCTCGCGGGGCTCCGCCGGCATGCGGGCCAGGAGTGTCTCCCACTGATGCAGGCACGCGGTGGTGACGTTGGACGTGCAGCTCAACGACTCCACGAACGAGAGGGCAGGTCGGAGAATTTTCTCCTGAGAGGCGGTGTCCGTCATAAAAACGCCGACGGAGAGAAACGCTTTGACCGTCATCTCTTGGACGCTGGGCTCCTTGTCTTTGAGTAGGCTCAGCAGCGGGGGACAGACAAAGGTGGTCTTCACCGCACTATCGGAGGCGTAGGAGCACGTCCTCGTCACAAGCGTGATGGCGTGCATCCGCTGTGTGATGTCGCTCGAGTCCGCGCAGCTCCACAACACCGCCATGATGCCAGCGGCCACATTGTCGTTGTCAAAGGCCATGCTGCCGAGAGACGCCATCGCGCGGCCACAAATGGACAAGCGGGCATCGGTGTCGACGAGGGTCGACACGGCTGCCTTGGTCACAAACGTGTCCGTCATCATGGTCGTGCTCTCCGTGCCAATGCGGTTGGCAAACACCGAAGTGTTCCGCTTCCCCTCCAAAAAAGCTGTCTGCTGCCCAGCAATGCGGATCAGGAAGATGTAAAAGATGAAAAGTGTACATGAAAGCAAATCAGCCGACTCAACTTTGTCCTTCAGAATGGTGTTTTCGGTCGCCGCAATGACCTCACGGAAGAGAAGGCTCGTTTCGTTTTCCTCTCTCCTAATGCTGACCGATGCACACAAAAACGTTTTGATACGCTGCCACAATGCATCATTCAGCAAGGGCACGATCGAAGCGACAGACACCACCAGTCCACTGAGGGATTCCATGAGACGGGTGTCCTGGCGCGTCGTGGGCAGCAGCTGGAGCAGTGCCGGGAGAAGCAGTGAGTAGATGGAAGGCAAAATGACCTCGGTATAGAAATGACCGACGAGCTGAATGTACTCCCCTTCTTCCTCGTCCGACAGTTGCTCACGGTTGTTCAGCAACTCCGACTTAATGCACGACAGCGCGTCGTGTGCGAGCTGCACCAGCGTCACCACATTGGTGTGTGCCAACACAATGGTGTTCTCGCTGCTTGTCCAGTTCGCCCCTTCTCGCGGGGCTGCATCCCCACCCGATACGATGAGGGGTGTCATCTCGTCAGCAAGAAGGGACAGGATGAGCGGCACACAACGACGGAGCAGGATGTGCTTCTCTAAGCATCGCGGATACACAATCTCCCGCAGCTGTGTCTGTGCGGCGATGCGCACACTATTACTGTAGGGGTCGATGGCCAGCCGGAGTATCAACATGAAGTCCTCCTGTGAAAAGCGTTCCGCAACATCGTCCACCCCGTCCTTCGTCAGGCGACTCGGTTCGACCCATAAAGCAGACAAGCACGCGGGCACCTCACACCGGACGGCGGAGGATTCGTCCTCGCTCAGCTGGCGCAGGAGTCCTTGTGAGAGCTGCCGCCGCGTCTTGTGAGCGTCCTTCACCAACGGCGAAAGGGCCATGACACAATCGACAGCCAGAAGGCGCCGCTCCACGGCCCTTGCGTTGACCAGCGAGTATAGCTCTGGTATAATTTCTTGCTGCATATGGTGGCTCGAGGCGGTCTGTGCCACACGCACCCATTCCTCTGCTATGGCCGCCCGGTTGCTTCGCGTGGGACGCTTAAACAAACCCAGCATGTGTTGACGCGCGGCGGTCCTGCCGGCATGCGTTGAGCTAAAGATGGCCACCAGCCGCATCAACGGTAGCAGTACCTCTTTCTGCGAAGGATCGACGGAGTGTACGAGGATCGGTAGTCGTTCCGCCATACTCCGCACTGTTAACTGGAACTTGCTTTCCAGTTCCGTATGTTGCTGTCGTAACTGTTGTACAGTGAGTGGGTCCCCATCCGATGCGTCGCACTCATGCAGTCCCTTGAGCAGCGCCTTGAACGCATCAGTCCCCTTCGTCTGCTTGAAGAGGGCCAGTGCCTCTCGCAAAAGCCTTGCGTCATCACTCCGGTCGACTTCGCTGATGTCGCTGTCGGTCGCCGGCTCGTTCAGTACACAAGGAGCCCCATCCCCTCCGCTAATGGTCTGCTCCACTACAGTGAGAAGGGGTGCATAGACTTCTCCTTTTGTTTCCTTCACCTCCTTGTAGAGCTCGAGAGCAGTCAACGCGTAACCTTCCTTTGCGAGCCATTTGGTTACAGTTTCGAGCGACAAGTCAGTGGACATTGTGCCAGTGTACTTGTCGCACTAATTCAGTATCTACACTTCTTCTCTTCCACACACACGGAAGAACGGAAAAAAAAAACTGCTGCTAATGAGAATGAAAGAAGATAGTAGAAGAATTGCAAACCATATACAATGGCTACTGTCCGTAGTACTTAGTTAAAAGTTGAGCAGCAGTGACGGAGAAAAAAAAAGACCAAGAAGTACTCTGGTTGTATTTTTCTTTTTTGATACATCAGCAAACGGAATATGACGGAGATCGGTATATAATACATCAGTGGACACACAAATAAAAAAAAAAGTACAAGAACGTTTCAAAGACGAATTGGAAGAAGGGGCTATACAGACCCGCACGGTACACTACGCTTGTGTAACGCCCTCTCCATGGAACATTTTGTCACAGGACGCAGCCAGCTCTTCTGGGGTGCGTTGGGCTGGAGGCGGCCTTCTATCTTCCACAAATTTTTGATAGAGTGCTATGTGTTTCTCACGCTCTCGCTCCATGCCTTCTTTATACAAGCGACTCGTAACTTCTTGCTGTTCGGCGGGCTTGAGCTTCTTTGAGGGCGCCTTGGACGGCGCGGTCTCACGGTTGTACAATTCGTTGAAGTTATGCTCCTTGCGCTGCAGACTCTCGTCGTACAGGCGGCGCACCATTGTCTGTCTTTCATCCTTTGAGAGGGTGGTGGCAGTCAGTGTCGCGCCCTTCTGGACGGCTGCGTCCATCTGCTTCGCGATCTCCTCGCGCTCCTTTGCCCGCCGTGCGAGCGACTCGTCGTACAAGTGCTTGATGCGGTGCTCGAGCTGCTCCTTGGTGATGGTCGCCGTCTTCTCCGGGGGCTTCGTGTCCGTCTGCTTCGGCTCTTGGTGGCTAAGGCGGTCCACGCTTTTCTGCAGCTCCTCTTTCGTCATCTGCTTGGGGCGAATCACTGATCGCTCGGTTGTTTGTTGCATGTCGCTCATGTCGTGATAAGAGAGGGAGGTGATGCTAGTGTCTGTATGAATACAGTCGTTTATGTGTGTGTATTTGGCTTTTTTTTTTTTACTGTGGGAAGGCGTTTCTTGAAACTTGGGAGTAAATTGTGAGAAGGGGTTTATGGGAAGAGGTTCTGGAGTTTGACATCGTGAAGGATGCGAAAAACAATGAATGTGGGCATTGGTGCATTCGATAGTAGAAGGGGAAAAGGGGGTCATAAGGGTAGAATTGAAACGTGAGATGATACAATGGAAACCGGTCAAAGGTTTCAAACAAGTGAAAATACAAGAAGCCTGTGCTTGCTGAGTACAAAGAGGAAAGGGAAAAAAAAACCGAAGGAAAAGGATAACAAAAAAAAGGGGGTGAAAAGAGCGCAAATAAAATACAAAAAGAGAAATCAAAAGAAAGTGTGCAAAGGTTGAGATAATACATTCAGTTCAAAAAAGAATAAATGTTCCCTTTTTTGATTTTCTCATTCACACTGGGATTCCATGAAAAAACTATAGAATCCTTCAGTTCGTCCACTGAAACGGATTCCACTCCATATGTAGTATAGTACAATTCAAAGAGCTGCTGCATCGCTGCCTCTGCATCGTCTGGTGTTCGAATGCGCAGAGCGCTGCCCCATTCAACCACCTGCCGACCAATGATGCCCCGTACTTCGATGTTCTTACAGTACATCTCGTCGAGCGGCCAGTATCTACCAAGGCCGTCGTCCTGTACACACGAATCCACCACCGTCTCCCCAATGTAGCGTTTTTGAACGAGTGACGCAACGCTGGGCTGGATTCCCTGTCCAACATCGATGAAGCAAATGAGCTTTAGTGGATCCGCGGGAGTGGGTCCATTGCTCTCTGCTTCAGTGGCGACGACGGGAAAACGGAGGTACTTGGTAGCGGTGCTCGAAGGCTCCTGATAACAGACGACAACGCCCTTATACGCACGGCGTCCCGCCAGCGGAGAGTGGCACTCGGCGGTGGAAGGGGTCTGCAAGAACTTGTAGCCTACGTTGTCACCCCGCAGCTCCCCATGCAACATGATGTCGAGAACCTTCCAATCAAATAAGCTCTTACACGCCAGCTGTATGAACAGAAACTGGAATAATTCGCCGTCGCGCAGAGGCTGGTTGATGATGGCATCATAAACTGGGTCATAGTCCTCGTCCTCCTCCGTCAAGAAGTGGCCGATGGTGCCATCCATCAGATCCGTGATAAAGTAGCACAGCTGCGTATCCGAGGTGTTCCTTCCCTTGCACACCACCTTCACATCCGCCTCTGACATGCCCTTGGGAGTTTCCTTACTCACGACAAAGTCGTGGGCCTTCCCCACGCGGCACACACCGTGGTCCTCCAGCTGATTCTGCAAAACATAGAAGGCTGTGTCGGTAAGACACTCTTGGACATACTGTTCATGGGTCACACCGTCGATGAGCACGAACACCTTGATCGCAACCGGCCGCTCGTGGTAGAGCCCTCGGTACACGATACCACTTCCGCCCCGCCCGAGGATGTCGAACAGCTGCGCCTTTCCCATTGTACCGTTAAAAACAGAGACGTCCCCACCGACCATGTACTGCTGCCAGCGCTGGGCCAGAGAAGCGCCATCCACGGGAACGGGGGCCGCGGAAGGCGCTTGCGACACGGCAACGGTAACACAATCCTCCTCCTCCTCCTTCACTTCGTCTGTGGAAGCGTAGTGGGTGACTTCCACCGCAACCTCCCGCTGGACAAGGTGCACTGTCTCCTCGCCTCGGGGCGTTGCGATGTCGGCAAAAAGAGGCGATGGCGAGCTCGGCCGCAGCGCGGCCCCGACGGGGGCGCCGGGCACTGCCAGTGCAGCCGCGGCCCTGTGCTCTGTGACGAGGCCGCGGAACAAGTCCTCCGACAGGGTCTCCTTTATCCGCGCCACGCACTGCTTCTCGTTGCAGTGGAAGCGCTTGGCGTGGACGGGCAGGCGACGGATCGCCTCATACCCGACTTCGTAGCAGCTCGCGAAGGTATCGAACAGGCCCGCCAGCGCCGCGGCCGCGGTGGCCGGCGACGAGACGGTTTGCGTGGAGGCCCAGCACACCGCCTCGTATCCGGCCGAGCCGACACAGGGGACGTCGCGTGGCGAGGCGCCGAAGAGCGGAAGCCGCGCCGTTTCCTGCAGCTGCACCGCCGACGCGAAGGCCGGAATGACCGCATTCGCGATGTCCAGCAGGAGGAGAATGGAAGAGTGGGCAGGAAACAGAAGCCACCGCTCGGGTGCGGTCGGGTGTTGGAACGCGAGGCAGCGATCTTCACTGCTCTTCAAGCCGATCCAGTCGGAGCGCAACACGTGGCGCGGCGAGCCATTCGGGTTCTTCACATCGTCCGGGAACGGATACGACATGGCCGGAAACCGCATGTCAAAGAAGGCGCGAAGCACCAGTTGCACATAGAAGAGCTGAAACACTTCGGCATCGCTAAAGGGGGTGGTCGTGACGCGCGGGATGCGGAACGAGGGGGTCAGCGCAGAGACACCGTCACACCGCATGCGGGAGCGTCGCAGACATCCCTTGCGCACCACCGGCTGCAGCACCGCCACCGGTATCACGTCCTTCTGATGCGGTGCTAGACGAGCCAGACGATTCTTCATGTGCGGAAGGCCGGCGCCCAGCAGTTCGCTCTGGACGTCTTTGCCCGAGATGAGTGGCTCCCACGTCATGAGTCGGATCGTCACAAATGGAAATGAAGAAAGATCCAAGAGACCCACCTCGGCCGCGATACTGTACAAGGTGGCCGCCGCGCAAAACCACTTCCACCGTTCGATGCTTACGTGCGTGCTCATCAGCGACGGGCTTCCCGCCGGCGTGCCCGTCGTAGGCCGCGAGTGCATGTTGGACAGTGAAATGGTCGCGAACGAGCATTCCTCGGCGCCGTCAAAGTTGAGCGCATTGGTAGGGAACCGGTGCAAGCCGCCGGAGGTGGTCACGTCGCCGGACAGAAAGGTGTGGCGCGAGGTGTCCGCGGACAGGTCGTACGAGGGCCGGGCCAGCGCCCCGAAGGAGCTGCTGTCGTCGACGCCCGAGAAGAGGTGCGTGTCCGGCGCCGCCCCGGCCGTCCTCTGTAGGGCTTGTTGGCTCAACATGGGTGAGGCCGTGGCCGTGGGCGTCTCGGTCCCGCTGCTGGTCCACCGCCTCCCGTGACCGCACGCCGCGGTGTCGACCAGACCGGCCAGCGGCACCACCACAAACTGAGCGCCGTCCCAGTCCGAGAAGCTCCGGTACTGCTCCGCCACATCGCGCAAGGGGGACACGTTGGCAGAGAAGGCCTGCACCACAAAGCTGTGGCCCTCTACGTCCCCGGCGTGCACCGCACACTTGGAGAACATATCCCCATACTGACGCTCTCGCGACTTTTCATGCAAGAACAAGAAGGGGAAGATTTTGTCGAGTGGGGTGTTGCTCATCATGAGCGACGTATACCGACGCATCGCCTGCACGGGGTGCAGCTTGGCTGCCTCCGTCTTGTCCCTCCTGCCAGGTTGCGGAGGATGCATCATTAAGCGCTGGTGAAGGGCACGTGTAAAACGAGGCCGATCGCCTTTGGGTGCCGAGTGTAGAACGCCCTCCGTGCTCCTCTGCGCTGCTGTGAGGAACATCTCCGTCCCACTGCTCCACGCGGTGAAGGCAGAACACCCCGGGTGCCACACAGAGGAGGAGCGCTGCATGTCCACCTGCTCGCACACGTTGCCTTGCTTCGGTTTACTTGGTGTCGGGGGCAACGTACGGTGTGCGGAGGAGGTGGGCGAATAGTTTTCGACACTCGTCGCCTTCTCCGATGCTACACTGGAAGTACTTTCATCGTTGTAACTGGTAAACGGGTACTTTCTCCTGGGTGGGGACGGCACTACAACGATTTTGGTTGCCATTGAAGCAAATGAATTCAAATATGCAAGTCCAATGAAAAAGGGGAAGAAAAAAAAAACGTAGTCAGTTAAGAATTATGTATATCAAATATATATATATATATATATGCACACGTCTAAAGGTTGTTTATTATTACAGATACAATTGGTTCTTTGCTGTCAAATCAGATGCTAGTTAGTTTAGAAACTATCGCAGGTGATGTAACGAAGATGTAGTAATGCTGGCAATATCGAGCACCCTGTTAAAAGAAAACGAGGAAAAAAAAAAGAGAAGTGGAGAGAAAAACGTCATCAGCACATGTATACATTTGACAAGGCCAAGTAGAGTCAGCACCATGCGAAATGAAACAATAATAACAAAAAGAGGTTATCCTCCATGGTCGTTTTAAGCTGTTAAAAATGTGGACAGTAACGAAGAGTGTCATCGCAAAATGGCACCACCTGGTAGAGAGAAACACGCTACGTTTACGTTCTCACCGCACGTACGACGGAGGAGGCAGTGTCTGTGCTGGTACACTACGCCCAGAGCTGCTCGTCCGTGCTCGTTCCTTCTCTTGTGCCTTTTCGTGGAGGCGGCGGCGCTCGTATTCCTCCACATCGCTGCGCATCCGCCGGGTCTGCACTGCCTTCTCCTCCTTATTCCACAAGTAGGGCATGAACCAGGGAATGTCCTTCATGCGCTGGTTTACCGTATCCATCTCCTTCAGGTACTTCACTCGGTCATCCAGCGAAGTGCTCGTCTCGCCGAGGAAGCTCTTGAGCTCGTTCTTGAGGTCCCGTGGCAGCTCGCGCTCGATGCGCTCGCCGTCGTAGATCCACGTGATGCGTGGGATGTTGGGCCGCGTGCGGATGCGCTCCATCACCAGGCGCTGGACCCAGTGATTCAGTCGGTGGAGCTGCGGCTCGATCTCAAAGCGCGCGCCGGGGTCCACCGTGGACCACACAATGTACAGCTCCTTGGAGCGCCGCGACGCGATTACCTCTTGGATGATCAGCTGCGCAAAGTCAATGCGCTCGCCAATGTGGGCCGGGCACGCCTTGAGACTGCGCCGCAGATGGTAGGCGACCTTGTCCGAGAATAGCTGCGCGGACGGCGACATGTTACTGCGGTGGCGGAGAAAGCGTACCTCCTTGCTCATCATGCCGCTCGGCTCCGGCGCGGCCGGCCAGAGCTTGCCCTCGGCCAGCTTGCGGGCGGCCAGGGGCGTGAAGGGCACCGGCGGCGCCTCGTACTTCGTCGCGTGCGTCGGGTTCTCGTACTTGAGGGCCTCGCGTTCGGAGAAGCCAAACCCTCTGCTGTTGCGCAGCGGCTCCATGTCGCCGAGGCCCTGCAGCGCGTAGGTCGTGTTCACGTTGAGCCCTTCGCGGTCCAGCCGTGAGCCGCGCGAAAAGAGGCGCTGCTCCACGTAGCGGTAGGCCGTGTGGCTCCCAGGCGATACCTGGCGTTTGGACAACACCTCACGAATGGTCTCATCGCGCTTCGCCTGCGTCTGCCGCAAAGGGAGGACGGAGGGGTTCCGGAACCGATGTCGCAGCTTTGTCCGATACTTCTGTGTCTGCTTGGACGCAAAAGCAATTCGGTTGGCAGAGAGCATGTGCTAAAAGGGGAAAAAAATGAAGCAATATAGAGAGAGATGCTTAAACTCTACCAGTTTTGTCAAAGGAGATTCCTTTCTTCCCCTTCTCGTACACTTTCATTATATTTGACAAAAAAGGCAAGGAGTATAGAATGAGAGAAGGATGGGGGGCAAGAGTAAAGAAACCATACAAGAGAGCAGAATTAAAGAGCAAGAAGAAAAAAGGGCGGTTCATCGCAAAGTAAGTGAGTTCCATCCGTATGAAGAAAAAAACAATTTACTGTTTTTACTTCCACTCTTTTATGTGATGATAACAGAAAAAAAAAAACTATGTTAACCAGTCTACACGCATACTGTTTGAAGTTTCATGACACCCCATGAGGTTTCTGCTTTTCCTCGGCCCGCTTCAACGCCTCTCGCACTCTCACTTTCTGAACTTGATACTCTGGGATTGCCGCCACGTAAACGCGCCGATTGATGTACACCGTCGTCAGCGTATACTGTCTGCAGACCATCTCGGACATGAGGTTCTTTAGCAGTTTAACCCGCTCGCGCACTGGCGGTCGTGCCATCAGAGCCGTTGTGTCGTCCTTCACAAGAGCTGCAGACTTCCGCTGAGTCCATAAGGAGGATCTGCGCCGCAGTGCAACCGATGTACATTTTCGAAGGCCCTCATCGGTGTATGCGCGGTAGAAGTCTGCGTTGTCCGCCTCGATAACCGGGTCCGTCTCTGAGATGACTGCCTCGCGATCAAGCCAGATCGCAGCGTCAAACACTTTGCCCTCGAGGCGGTCCATTATCGATGGGTTCTCCTCTGTCTGCTCCGCCAAGGCGCTGGACGTATCCTCGCCTTCGGCCGCACGCACGACCGAGTCCGATCTGGTCGCGGCCTCTGAATGCAGATTACACCTCTCACGCTCAGCGTTGCTGTCGTCCGTGGCGCGTGGACTTGCCGTCGGTAGGGCTACGGTCTCCTCGACGTCCGCCGTAGTCGGGCCGTCGCTCTTCAGTCGGTCAAAGGCCTCCAGATCGTCGTCGCACACCTCGCGCGCAGCAAGAAAGGCAATTTCCAAGTCCTGGGAGCGTGAGTAAATGCTGAACGGGTTGTTATCGATGATAAGGAGAGAAGAAATACGGGTCATTTGCTGAAACAAGTAGGCCTCGCAGCCCTCCCACTTGCCGTTCAGCTTCCCCTTTTTCAAGGTTAGGATAGCGTCGCTGCTCATGTATGCGTGGAAGGAGGCGCACTGGGAAAGGAGAAAGGGGAATACCTCCGCCATCACGGAAAGAAAGTCGAACAGTGACTCTGGTACCTCGTCCGGGTAGTCATCCATGGCACTCGCGTGAAGGCTCTGCTCCACCCCACTACTCTGATCCTCCATCGCAAACTGGCCTCCCTTCCAGCCTGTAATACGCTCCACGTACTTCAGCAGGTGTGGGTACTGCTCGGAAATGGTGGTGGCCGGCGGGTCCGAAACCAGGAAAAAGTTCGAGAAGGCCGATCCCAGGGTCACATCAGCCAGCGTGGGGTGTGGCGTGCCCAGCAAGAAGGTCATGTCAGGATGAAGTCTAAAATGCTCATCCAGTGCCGCGCACATGCGTTGGAAGTGTTCCTTGTAAAATGCTCCATTAAAACGTGAGACACCGTTCATGGTGACCATCTTCTCCATAATGCCGCGGAAGATGGGTGCGAGGCCGCGCAGGGGCACAAAGGACGGAAACGACACAAAGAAGCGCAGAAACCCTTCAAGAACCTCCGTGTTCTCGCAGTAAATATAACGGTAGAGAGCCCCTGTCCGCCCAAGCCACCAGCAGGAAAAAACAAC
The DNA here is from genome assembly GCA_000482145.1 of Strigomonas culicis. Lineage (NCBI taxonomy): Eukaryota > Euglenozoa > Kinetoplastea > Trypanosomatida > Trypanosomatidae > Strigomonas > Strigomonas culicis. Next base: position 21,216 of record AUXH01000201.1, read on the forward strand.
TGTCGCCCAGCAAACCACGTGGAGCTGGGGGTGTGTCTTTTTATCGAGGAGCATGCGCTGCGGTTTGATCAACTCCGCTTCGGCTTTTCCGGCCGGAAGCGGACCTTTCCCCACGATCGGTTGGGACTGTGTGTACATCACATCCCCTTCCGTTCCGCGCGTCGGCATGTTCCGCTCGTCCAGCTCTGTCGCCGCAGTCAAATCCCACAACTGCAGGCACGTTGTGCCTGAGGGCGTCAAGGCGGAAAAGGCGCATTTAGCTCCGTAATAGAAGGAGTAAAGCATGGTTGTCGTTATGTTCGTGCAGTACACCTTGAAGGGAACTTGCTTCAAACGTAGAAACGTGACATACTGATGAATCCCGATGGTGTATGGGGCTCCAAACACACGATACATAAGGAACACCGTATGTCCAATACACTCCTTTTGCGTTCGCTTATTGACTATCGAGGACTTCAAAAAAAAGAAAAAAAACGGAAAGGGGTGAGAGAAAGAGAGAGAGAAGGAAAAGGGCGATTGAAAGCAGTACATAGTACATAAAGAAAATAAATGTGGAAAGGGGGGGGAGATCAAATGAACAAAAAAGGGGGAAGAAAAAAAGAATTGTGTATGTGTGTACATGATTATTCAAACGCCTCTCTTTCTACTGCTACGCCAGCAAGCCTCCGCATACGCAGCACAGAGAGCCCGACGCATAGTCGCAGAGACCGCACAAGCTGCATCTGGTGACCACAAAGTCCTGCGTGTACACATCAAGGGGAGCGAACGTTCGGCCAGAAAAGGCAGTGGTGTGTGTCTCTTGCAGACCTGACGACATGCGGTGCTCCGTTGTGGAAAAAAGCAGCGTGTTCATTGCAGCCACATCGGCTACAGCACAAACAGAGCACGGAAATCGAAACGATACTGATGCATCGAAGTTGAGTTTGTGCTTTTTGGAAGAAGCCAGCACGGACAGAAACGATGATAGCGTAGTGTGCCAGTGGGCGCTATAAGGCCACGGCACACGTGAAGCGTCCTCATTTCCTTGTGCGAGGCTGTCTGCCATTTCCTGCATGTAGGACCGCACAAACCCCAAAGCCCCTTGTGGACAATACAGTGTGTCCCCTGTGGTCTTGCTGCCTGCAGGGGTCCATAGCGACTCCCTCTTTTCCATTTTGAGATTCATATAATGACACGCCTTGCTCAATAGGAAAACGGCATTAGCCAGAAGCAGTTCCTTGCGAATAAAGCCGTCATACGGACATCGTCGAAAGGTCATGTGGAGCATATACCACCACTTCTTGTACAAGGATGCATTTTGATGTGACAGGAGCTGCTCGTGCTCTTGCGAGGTGCGAGGGCTGGGCCACCGAATGAAAAGTTCAACACCGTGAAGATCACGAAGTTCGAGATAACGACTGCGGAAGCCGTAACGAATGTCAGTGTCTGCCAGAGGTGCAACGACGCTGAGGGGGCACACATATTCCCCTCGCTCTGTTTCATCCGCATCCTCCACAACAAAAAGGTCTCTCTTCGGTGGGCTCCAGTAGGCATTCAGCCCCACGTCGTACCGAAGCAAAAACGTGCTTCTGGCATTTCGCTGGAACAACCGCTCCCATAAAAAGCACGATACATTGGCTTGCCGATTCCACAAATGGAGCGCGATCTCCGCCGCCTCCGTCGCGTGTGGGATCACGTCGCTCAGCTCCATCACGCGACTGAGGGGGTCGCGGCTCGAAAGGGGGGACATGGGCAGCAGTAGCGCTGGTGAGAGGCGCTTCGAGACCTTGTCCCCTCGACAGTTGGCCAAAAAGGCAAGTCCCATGGAGAGCGACGGGTGCACAGCGAAGCCGCCGATCCCAGGCACGCGATTCTGCGGCAGCGCAAAGTGCTCCATCATCAAGGGGCACACAAAGAGAGGAAGGCGAACCCCTCCTTCGAGAAAGGCATACACGCCGCGGTTGGAGAGTCCAATCACCACCAGAGGGGTCCGTCCGTGAGACGAGGCCTTTTTCCCCTTCTCGCCCGCAGGTGCAGGCACACTGGGCTTGATCCCCCGCTCCGCGTCTCCAGACGGCGCCAAGGTCGCGGAGGCCGTCAGATGCGCACTCAAGCTCTCAAAGGGCAGCTGGAAGAGTCCGTGCAGGAACACATCCCCCACCTCCCCCATGAGCGCATACACCTCTTGTGTCGACCACGCCTCATGCAGCACCAGTGTCTTCGTTCCGCTGCATGGAGCGGGAGCACCCGCCGGACTCTCTGTGGAGAGAGTGAAGCGGCCCGAGTAGAGCTGGAGCGGCGTCGCGATGAAGCCGGCGACCACCAGCGTGTCCTCCTCCGCTGCCTCCGTGCGGCTGTCGGGCGGCAAGACCGTAAAGCAGGCGCATGACGGCACGCAGTTGATCTCCGGCATGTAGACGTGGCCCACCGAGCTCACGCACCCGTCGTGTATTTCAAAGATGCGAAGCACAAATGGACCAAAAACAACAAAAAAGGGGGTTCCCTCGCCCGTGCGCCGGATACGCGACAGTCCACTCACGCCCGCACCCTCCTTGAAGAGGGGGTCCGAGGCGAAAAAGTACTGCGGCGTCAGCAAGGCGCGGCACTGCGGCTCGCTTTCGTCCGAGAAGTCGTCGTAGAAGCTGAGCGTCCCCAGCCCCTCGCTCGTGAGGACCACCAGCAGGTCGCTGTCGGCCCACTCGAACGCCATCACGGCCACAGCCACGTCGGGTGGTCCCACCTCTTTGGTCCTCCGTTTGCGGGTCGCCCGAGCGCGGCCGGTGGGCCGACTGCCCTCGTCGCAGCCGCTCTCGTCCATCGCCTCCTCCGACTCGCTCTCCGTTGAGTTGGCGTCATCCTCGTCCGCGGTGGATCCCTTCCTCCCTCTTTGCCGCTTCGCGGTCGCCTTGCTGTTCGGAGGGGTGGGGGCAGGGCCAACCTCCTCCGCATCTGCCGGGTCATCGTAGTCCTCCCCCGCACTTTCCTTCTGCGACGGCATGGACGCCTTTTTCCGCTCAAAGTTCTTCATCTCCTTCACGGTCAGGCTCACCCCAATCCCTTTGCTCACACCGATCGCGTAATTCCAGCGCCGCGCGACACGGTACACGACAAGCGCGCAACTTGTCTGCACACAGAGGCGCGCCTCGGCCGGGTAGCGCCCCTCGGGAACAAGGGCTGGGCTCCACTTGGACCCCAGCACAGGCTTATACGAGAACCTCTCTTCCTGGTAGATGAGGGGGTGCTGCCGCAGGATGATCTTCTGAAGGGGGCTCTGCAACTGTGTGAGGTAGAGATGGATGGTCCATTGCGTGCTTACTTGCAGGACATTGTGTGGGCCCCAACTAATGGAGTCAGCAATACTACAGGACGGTCTATCGCCAACACAGAAACAGGAATCGGTCGCGATGTAGGTGCCATCCGAGAACGACATCGGGCGAAGGGGCACGATTAGTCCTATGGTTCTATTCTATGGAAGTGTATCGCAATGCTAGCGACACCAGTGAGAAGGACAAGATACACGTCAAAATGAATTCTGTTGCTAGCATTATGAGCCCGGGGGACAAGAAGAAAAGTGGAAAGAGAGAGAGAAAAACGTGCACAAGGGCATCTCGATCGAAGAAATGCATTCCAAATACAAATACATATTATTATTATTCTTACTGCGTGCGTGTGCGCTGAACGTACTGAAAGGGTTCAAAAAGACCTGGATTTGAAAAGTCTCGACGTTGTCAAAAGGTGTGTTCTATAAGTATACGTTCAAAATACAAACGAAAGGGAGTTAAAAAAAAAAAAAAGAGAGAGAGCGAATGTAATAGTATTAACAAATGTATATTTATAAATGTGCTGAAGATCGTGCAAAAATGCTTTCCTCTAGTTTAAGAAGAAAAAAACTCATTTGAATGTCAAAACAAAACAAAGGAAAGGGTAGATAAAATGGACTTCATTGTCTCTGAAATTGATGATGTGCCACTGAAAAGGATTCTAGATTCTATTATTCTATGATTTTTTCTTTCTTCTGTTCTGTTTACTCTGTAGTTGTGAACAAAGGACTAAAGAGCTGGGGGAAAAAAAACTGCAGAAAGCGGCAATAACCCCACACAAAAGAGGAAAGAAGATTCGTACAACAACTGTCAACATCAAGGTAATAATCAGTTTAAAAAAAAAATGAATCTATCGTCTAAAACTGTTGCTCAAAACTGTCTCTACTTGAGTCAGAATACCCGTTTGGTCAACCACAAACGGCTCCGCCGATCCGTCGGCGTGCACGTAGTACTTCTGGCCCACGTTGTGGCGGCGATCGCTCTGCCAACGAATGTCGACCATGGCGCTGCACACGACCTGCGAGCGCAGGTTGGACAAGCGAAAGAGGGTAAAGGAGCCGGCCGGGTCGGGGAAGACCTTGCGAATGTAGACAAACTTGGTGTCACGAGGAACAGAGTTCGTGTTGCGTTGGTGGATGTGCGCCGCGTGCACGGCTGCGGGGGTCAGCCCCTCCGCCTTCAGCCGCGAGATCTCTCCCACAAAGGCGGTGATGCACTTGAGCACGCCGCCCAGGTACCGCTGCGCCTCCGCGATGGTCAGGATGCGCGCCTCCTCGTCGTAGAAGGTCTGGACGTGTGGGTGGGGTTGGTTCCGACTGGTGCTCTCGTTGTTCATGCAGGGCACGTAGAGGACCAGCTTGGAGTAGACATCCAGCACGGCGGTGCCCACACCCGCCTCCGTGGGAAACATGGCGCCGTAGCGTCCGGGCTGCAGGCAGTAGTACATCACCACCGTGTCCTCGTTTGTGAAGGAGTAAAAGCGGACCCACCCGCCGCTGAGGAAGTCGTCCAGGAACTGCTGACGATGGTGCTCGTCGCGCGGAAGGGCGAGGAACGCGCCGCCGCTGTGGGTGAGTGGGTGCTGCGCCCTGGCCGGCGTCACGGAGCGGCCGGAGCCGGACGGCATCGGGTTGGGCATGGAGTACCGGCTGGGCCGCATCGTCGCAAAGTTCTTGGGTGGCATGGCCGCCGCCGTGGGGAAGGCCGTGCGGGGCGCGGGCTTGGCGGGCCCGCGGGTCGGCTGCGGCGGCGCCCCCGCCATCTGCTGCCGCTGCTGAGGGCTCAGCGGAATGCTCACGGTGTCCTCCGGGCGCGGCCGCTTCTGCGCGGCAGCGGCGGCATCCATCCCGCGCGTGGAGGAGTTGCTGCGCGGCACGGCGCCCTGGCGAAACACCTCGCCCGGCTTGTCCGCGACGTCGGCCCGTATCGTGATCATGCCCGCCTCGGTCACTTCGACGCTTTGCGCACGGCGGCGGGCCGCAATGCCGATGATCTCGCCGCGGTCGTTCAGCTTGGGTGGGTCCGCGGGGCCGTAGGCCGAGGGCTCCGGGTACTGGCCCTTGGGCGCACTGCCGTGCTGGAGTACCTCCTTCAGCTCTGCCGAGTTGCGCGGTTGGATGTTGCTGCGCGCCTTGCGCTCCGGCACCTGGACCTGCGGGGGCAGGTCAAAGGAATAGGAGTCGCTCGACGTGGAGCGGCGCGGCCTGCCGCGAGGTCTGCCGCTTGGACTGCGCAGGTCTGGGAAGTTGGCGTTCGTGTGCTGCTGCAGCTGCGCCCCGACCTTCTCCGGCTCGGCCACCTGCTTCTCGCCGACGCTGATGCGGCCGCCCTCGGAGGTGCGCATGTAGGTCGCCCTGCCGGACTGGCGGCTGCTGCGCGGTTTCGGCTCATCGCTGTCCGGCAACTGCACCTCGAGCAGGCTCGGTCGCTTCGACTCCTCCCACACCATGGTGTTCATGCGGGACGAGGACCGCGGCGACGGGCTGCAACTGGGGCCGCGGCACACCAACGAGTGGGCCTGCAGCTTCGCTGCCGTCGTGAATTTCTTGGTGCACGTGACGCACACAAAGTTCACCTCCTTGAACCGACCGGTGAAGGCGCACTTCATGCAAAGATCGTAGTCGCACTTGTAGCAGCGAAAGGCAGGCGCGTCGGACGTAATCTTCAAGATGCCACGGTCACACACATTGCAGTCGAATCCGTTGTAATTGTGCGGCATTGATGTGAGCTTTGTCATCACGTGGTTGTTCATGCAGCGGAACTCACGCTCAATGTCAGAGGTGAACTCACGGGGCAGGGAGATGACGGGCCGCAGGCTCCACCGCGTCGCCGTGTCGCGGCCGGGGTAGGCCACCGCGTACTGGTCCCTGCTGGCTCGCACCAGCTGCCCTTCCTCGCTGTCATCGATCAGACTGACACTGTTTCGCATGGACCGAGACCCGCGGCGCCCGGTAGACTCGCGAGCGACGTTTTCGGAAACCAGGGCTGTGCTGCCGGCGCGTCGGCCAGAGCCGCGCGTTAGCATCTGATTGTTCAAGCGTGTGCGGGCAGCAGTCTCGTTGTCCATGAGCATCTTGCGACTGTCAGCCTCGGCCCCCGAGAGGGAAAGGATGCCGTAAAGAGTGTTAAAGGCTTCGTGATACTGCAGCATCAGCTGCTGGCGTGCCCGCTGCTCGGTGGACTCCACCTTAGCCAGTGCCTCTCCGATGATATGGTTGACGGAGCGCTTGGCTTGCAGTGGCACATTCTCTGCCAAGTTGCTCAGCGGCCGGTGTGGTAGTGGCGGCTCCAGAAGATTCAACTTCTGACGGAGCGTGAGGGGGCACGAGAGTGGGCGGCGACTCCACAAGGGATCAGCCAGCACCTCTTCCAACGAACAGCGTTCACTGGGGTCCGACGCCAGTATCCGCTCTACCAGTGCGCAGAGATCGGCATCGCCACTCCAGTTCTTCGGCCAGCTCCACTTGGCGCCCGCTACGGAGCGAAACAATGCGAGTGATTTCTGTTCCTTGTCCAGCTGCTTCATGCCGGATGATTCAATAGCATCCAAGTAGGGATTCATCCTTGTTAGCAAGACGTACAGGACAACACCAATGCTCCACGTGTCGACTTCTTGTCCGTAGCTCAAGGATGGTGTTTCCCCAGTCTTTGTCATGCGCTTGTACACCTCTCCAGCCATTTCGGGTGCCATATACATGGCGGTACCGGCGACGGTTTTGCGCGGTTGGGCTTCCGAGATGCGACTCGACAGCCCAAAATCTGTTATTTTTAAATTACCCTCAAAATCAAACAAAAGGTTTTGCGGTTTTAAATCTCTATGAATACAGCCTTTCGAATGAATGTAGGATATTGTGTTGGCAAGCGCCCACCCGATCCAGAGAATCTCCGGAATGTCAAGGGTCCGATACGCAATAACTTCATGAAGCGAGCGAGAGGCGCACCGCTCCATCACTACGTACGCACGCTCGTCATCGCGTCCAGCGGTGATAAACTTAACAATATTGGGGTGCTTTTTGAAGTGGCTCATTAAAATAACCTCCTCGTTCAGGCGCTTCCAGTCGTTCTCATTCATCTTCTTTGACGACACCTTCAACGCGTAGGAGTCTCCACTGTTTGACTGTGCTGAGAAAACCTTGCCAAAGCCACCTTTGCCTAACAAGTCAGTGGTTGTTAAGATCAGCTCATCTTCCTCAAAAGTGACAGTCATGATTTCTAAGGGGTGGTCAGTGTCCTCCTGTTGTTCTAAATGACAGTGTTGCAGGTGTGGTGTATGAAGTGTACTGCCAAGACGCGCAATCGAGGGCGTCTGGGAAATATCTCGCGGCATTGAAACACCTCCCCGCGATGGTGTCTTTCGGTCGCGAGAATGGTCGACAGTGGTCATCTTGAATGTAGAACAAGAGAAAAAAATGTATATATCTATTCCTTTTCTACAAAAAAAAAAAAACGTACAAGACAAATACAGAGAGAGAGAGAGAGAGAGAGAGAGAGAGAGAGAGTAGTAACGAAAAGAACGA
>AUXH01000202.1:0-28904 GCA_000482145.1 Strigomonas culicis
ACGTACGTTCGTCGTCGTCGTACGTAGTACGTACTACTAACTAACTACTACTCTCTCTCTCTCTCTCTCTCTCTCTCTCTCTCTCTCTCTCTCTCTCTCTCTCTCTCTCTCTCTTTCTATACAAAAACAAAAAAAGGGGAACGAAGGGTAAAAATATAATACACAAGTAACCATAAAGGAGCGCCTCCATCCACTTACGACGCCCGCCATGACTGCTCTCACATGCCCCGGCTGCGGCGCGGCGGCCTCTCAGTTCCAGTGCCCCCTCTGCCAGGCGGAGGGCAGCACGGACAGCGGCTTCTTCTGCACCCAGACGTGCTTTGCCGCAAAATGGCTCGCGCACCGCGGCGCCTTCCACAAGAAAGGCGTCGCGCGCGAGAAGAAACCGGCGGAGGCGGCGGAGGCGCGTGAGAAGAAGACGGCGGAGCCCCGCAAGCGCACGCGTGAGGCGGAGGCGGTAGCGGAGGCGGAGGCGGAGGCCGACGTACACCTGCACTACCCGCCGTGGCACCCGCTCCCCTCCGCGGCGGTGTGCCGCGCGAAGCAGTGGGCGCAGGTGCAGCCCGCGCTCGACCGGCAGTGCCCGCGCGCCGTCGTGGCGACCACCGCCGGCGACGAGCAGGCCGCGCTGTGGCCCGCGGCGGTCGCGGCCGCGACGCACATCGCGCCGCAGCTGGCGGCCGACGCCGCGCTGCAGGTGCTGGTCGTGGCGGGCAGCGCGCCCACCGCGCACGCCTTCGCCTGGGCGGCGCGCAGCAGCGGTGGGCTCACCGGCCAGCTGCGGCTCGCGGTCACCACAGCGGACGACGCCCTCGCGACGCCGGCGGCGTGGTTCACCGCGCAGCGGCGGGTCGTGGTCGTCACGCACGCCGTGCTGCAGCACACCGGCGGCGTCGCCTCCGCGTGGCTCACGACGGCGACGAGCCTGCTCGTGACGCTGCCGGACGTGCCGGCCGCGGACGCGGCGCAGGGCGTGGACACGCGCGCCGTCTTCTTCGTGAGCGCCAACAAGGCCGACGCCGGCAGCGCCTGGGCGGCGGCGGAGACGGTGACGCACACGCTGACGCTCATGGCGCCGGCCGCGCTCTACGCGGGGGACGCCGAGCTCGACCCCGCGCGGCTGCTGCTGCCGCGCGGCGCCGACAGCGACGTGCTGCGGTGGTACCCGGTCGGCTACACGCCGGAGGCGGCCGAGCGCGAGCAGGCGCTGGCCGGCCCGCCGCCGCGCCTCGACAACGACGTCGCCACCGCCATCGCGAACGGCGACACGGCCGCGTTCGTGCAGCACGTCGCGCGCGCCTACTCCCACGCGCCGGGGCACACGGAGGAGCTGCTGCGCCACGCCCTGCGCTGCGACTGGGGCGCGCTCAGCGCCAACCACCTGCAGCACCGCCTCGCCTATGTGCTGCGCTGCCTCTGCGACCAGTCGGGCCACTTCGCCAGCGGCGGCGCCAAGGCAACCGCGCTCGCCGACGTGGCGCTGCGCGTGGTCGCCTACGTGAGCCACGTCGCGCCACCCCTCACCGCGGCGGAGCCGTCCGCCGGCGAGACCGCTGCCGCCCAGAAGGCCGTGCCGTCGCCCGGCAAGGCGGCGAAGAAGTCCAAGACGGAGGCGAAGGCCACGGCCGTTGCGCTGCCCATGCCGGCCATCCGCACGGACGAGGTGAGCGCCGCGGACCGCAAGAGGTACGCGAACCACTACGGCGCGGCCGCGGACCTGCAGCTGCAGGCGACGCTGTGCTACGTCTTTCCGCTAGCGCCGCTGAGCCTGGTCGACGCGCTCGCCACCGCCTGGGGCCTTGCGCGCTGCCTGCCGGGCCTCGCCGCGCTCCTCCCGGTGCTCAAGGCGAGCGCCGCCGCCTTCCGCCAGGACGCCGTCGCGCGGCTGGAGAGCCGCTACGGCGCGAAGCTCAGCCCCGCCTACGCGCAGTACCTCTCCATCCTCATGCTACTCTGCTACGACGCGGTGGCCGTCTACTCGCTGCCGCTGCCGGAGCTGGAGCGGCGCCTGCTGTGGGCGCTCACCGTGGGCCCCGACGTCGGCGACCTCCGCCACTACCTCGCGAACTGCTTCCTGCTGCCGGAGGCGCTGTCCCAGGTGAAGGGGGCGCACGGCAAGAAGGGGAAGGCGCAGCCGGTGACGAGCCGCCAGGTGCAGGCCGCGACGCCGGCCGCGCTGCTGTACGACGCGCACGAGGTGAAGGCGCCGTGCCCGCGCGCCAGCGGCGCCGCGCGCGCGAAGCCGGAGTTCGTCGAGCTGCCGTGGAAGTCCGTCCCCCTCAGCGGCGAGCGCCGCCGCGCGCACGAGAAGCTGCGCGAGATCGCGGTGACGGAGATCCTCATGGCGATGCCGCCGCAGCCGCGGCCCATGTTTGTCGGCGAGCTCGGCAACCTGATCGGCAAGTGGAGCGCCTTCAACGCGCGCTTCGACGGCGCGCTGGGCGTCTCTCTGAGCACTTTCCTGGAGAGCCAGAAGGAGCATTTCACACTCGCCGGCACGCTCGTGACGCGCAAGAAGGCGGGCAAGACGGAGCAGGTGCGGCTGCGCTTCGACCACGACCAGGACGACGACGACAGCGACAACGAGGGAGGCGGCGGCCGCAAGGCGCGGGACCGCAAGGCACTCACCGGGCAGGCGGGTGGCGGCAAGAAGGAGCTGCCGCGACGGGCGCAGAAGAAGAACATCATCAAGGAGTTCAACCGCAGCCGCTTCAACAAGAACCACAAGCCCTTCGACCCCTCAGCCAAGGTGCCCGGCTACGTGAAGCACAGGCCGCGGCGCATCAAGGGCAGAGGCAAGAAGGCCAACAAGCGCAACTACAAGCGCAGCAGCGAATAAAAAGGTGGGCGCGCGCCCGTCCATGTCGTGCGCAACACCGCGTGGTGTGTGGGGCTTCCTGTTGGTTCCGTCAGACGTCTGGTACGTACGTTGGTGCGTGTCAGCGTCTGTCGGTGAGTGCGTCTTTCTCCAAACAGAAGAGAGAGGAAGCACAAAAATAAATAATTATATTTTTTTTCTTTTTTTTTACTAACTCTTATTGACGTTTAATTAATTTAAAAAAGAAAAGTTGTCTATGCATTAAACTAAACAATTTAAAAAAAAAATGAATTAAAAAAAAAGAAAAAATGTGTATGTAGGAGGAGAGATGAGTTCCCCTCATGAGATGTATAGGATGGGTGTTGTCCAACTGATGTTCCTTTTGTGGCAGAATGTCTGTCAAGGAGCGCGACTCCCCTTTCTCTCTTTTTTTTTCTGTCTTGTTCATTTGTTAAAAGTAGCTGACGCACCGTTGTTCCATGCTGCGCGGTTCCCGTCTGCTCCGCTGCGCGGCCGCGGCCGCGCCCCCAGAGCACAGCTTCCTGCGCCACGTGGTTCCGCTGGAGGTGCACGCGGCTGGCACCATGTCGACCGCGCTTCGGCACGCCTTTCTGCACCAGGACTGTCTCATCCCGCAGGTGCTGGGCGCGCTGGAGCACGTCGAGCTGCCGCCGACGCCGCGCATCATTTTTGCGGAGGGCTTCCAGCGGCTGCTGGAGGGCGACGCCCCGCAGCGAGAGCTGCGCGAGCTCTTCGAGGAGGCGCTCATGCTGAGCCGCCTCGTCCTGCTCCACACACTGGACGGCAACCGGTACCCCCCGGGGGAGCACGCGTACATCGAGCGCGTGCGCGGCGACCCGCTCCATCGGCTGCTCGCCTACGAGCTGCGCGCGGCCTGCGAGTACTACGCGCGGCTGATGGCCGTCACGACGACGCCGCACCTCGGCGCCTCCGTCGTGCTGCGCACGCTCATCGCGGCGGATGTGCGGCAGGATCCGCTGCTGGGCGCGCTCATCCGGCAGTTCCAGGACCACCCGCGCGACGCCGACACCGGCGCGCGGCTGCGGCCGCTGCCGGCGGCGACGGAGGAGTTCGTGAAGGAGTGCCTGCTGCTGGAGCGCGATGCCTTCGGCGTGTTCCGCTTCGACCCGCGCGCCGACAACCACCACCTGCTGCACGCACTGCAGCTGGACGACATCACCAAAACGCCGGAGTCGGCGCGCGTGCTGCGCGACCCGCTGCTGGGCCAGTACGGCAACTTCGAGCTCGTGTCGGAGACGATCCACCAGGGCCGCTGGACGCGCTACACACTGAGCTGCAGGCCGGAGGACCACCGCCTCCTGCCGTCGCTGCCGGAGCTGGAGACCATCGTGGCGCCGGACGAGCTGGACGAGACCAAGTCACTGCAGGTGCTGGTGGAGTACAACAAACCGCTGTGCGACCGGCACAAGCAGTCGACGCGCGAGTCCAAGGCGAACCTGGCGCACGTCGAGGTGTTCGAGCTTGCGGCAGAGGACAAAAGGGGGTTCTGGGAGAAGTACTTCCTGGACCGATGAGCAGGCCGCCGTCATAGGTCGGCCTTGTAAACTATAGGAATATAGTCAGAACAACTATATACATCTATGTATATATATATATATATATATATATGAAGACTCGCTGTGGTGTAATTGTTCTATACTTCTGCTGCTGTTCACGGTGACTCTTCTTTTTTACAATCGCTCTCTTCACTTCCTACCTCTTCTCACACTCATTTGACACTCTCAAGTGTATATTTTGTTTTTTGTTTTTTTTAAGTTTACTCTTTTTTTCCGTTTCTTATAAATTATCCTTTTTTCGTAGCGTCGATTTCTTTTCACTTGTGTATTACTCATTTGTAGTTATATTTTGGTTTCTTCATTTTTTTTATTTTTGTGTGTGTGGTTTACGTGAATAAATTGTTCACACACTCTTTTTTTCTTTTCGTTTTTCATTGTTATACTTTTTTGCTTATTGTTCATGGAGAATACCACCCCATGGCATTCGTGTGGGAATGCGTACGACAACCGGCCCATACAGAGCCTCATCACCATCCTCCCCACCACAGGCGGCACCTTCGGCAGCACACCTCCTTTTCATGTGAGCGACAACGCCACCTTCGACACGCTGCTCCCCGACGGCGAGGAGCTCAGCGGCAGCGCGCAGGCCGATGGCGAGGGCCAGTGGAAGTGGCGGCACCTGGAGTCGGTTCGCAGCACCGCCACGCAGGGGCTGGGGCTGTCGCTGCAGCGCAGCACGCGGAGCGGCAGCGGCAGCCACGCATCGGAGTCACTGGGGCCTGACCCAGAGGCCCTGCACGTCCTGCTGCGCGACACGGCCGAGGCGCTGCCGGCGCGGCTGTACCACCCCTACGTGCTGCTCCTGCCGAGCGGCGGCAGCGACGTTGCGGACGACGAAGATCCCTTCTGTGGCTGCCACGCGCTCGAGGTCCCCCTCGCGGCGCCCTTCGTGCCACCGGCCCCCGCGGCGGGCGACGGGGCTGCCGAGCCGCAGGCGCAGCACGCCCCGCTGTGGAGGTACCAGCCCTCACAGGTGTAGAAGGGTCGGTGAACGGTATCCTCATGAGCACTCTTTTTCTTTTTTTTTCTTCTTCTTTTTTGTTTCATTGAGAACTCTTGGTTGCTCGGTGGTCAAATATCACACTTCTAATCCCTTTTGCGTGCGCTCAAGCAGATACGAAGTATAGGCTTTTGTACGTAAGTATCCTCTTTTTTTTTTTACTTCTTCACTGTTTTGATTTTTGAGTGTCTCCCTCGCGTACTCGAGTGTTACAGCATCATCGTTTGTGTACTGCACTCGTGCAGATACAATGTACAAAAAAGACAGAGAAACAAATGGATGCACAATGATTTCTCCAGTTGCAAAACACTTGACATGTTGTCCCCCTACATGCGTTTGCTTATTGTTTTGTTATTGTTGGTGTTATTGGTTTGTTGTTTACTTGTTTGTTAGTTGATTGCGAAAAGAAGAAAGCAAGAAAGAAAACTATTCACTTCAAAAAAAAAGGAGATTAGAATAACATGAAGATACTCTTTTGATCTTCAAACGCTTTCATTTTCGTACTGCATACATATTTATGTCATTTCATGATTCACTTCGCAAAAAGAACAGGAATAAAATAACAGCTTGAAACCATATGCTTGCTAGTATGTCATTTTCCCTATCCCTCTTCTCGAAAGATGAATAGGCCCGGTACGCAGAATCATTTACGGGGCATGTAAACACAAGTATCACAGGAACAGCGTTAGCTTTTCTGTTAGCAATCATACACTCCTCGGTTTACTATATATATATAGATCCCCTCTCTAAAAAACTATCCTCTGTTTGAGCGGCATAACTTTTGTTGGAAAAAAAACACATCAAGGCATTTATAACGCATCTGCATGTGAAGAATAGAAAACCACAATGGGCCTCCATTATGCTAAATCTGCTGGCACCTTTCCTTGAATATGTTTCTTCTTCTTCAACATCTTTCTGCTCTCTCGTGCTATAGTAAGCAGCATATCTCATTTTTTTTTTCGTTTGTTCTTTGTGCGAGTTCAGTTTGTTTTATTTCTTCTTACTGTTATCATTGGTTTTTCGTTTTTCTTTTTACAATAAAACAATAATCCCACACCTGCAGCACGACGGAAGCGGCGTACACATAACGAATCATTGTACCTTATTATTGTTATTGGTCTTCTCCCTTTGGAACACGGAGGGAGGGAACAGTCTTACATAAGAGAGAAGAAAAGAAAAACGGCCTCTCGCCCGTATGTCGCTCTTCACGTCCACCTATCTACCGGAGGACGCGGAGGAGAAGCTGCGTCAGTATGAGTACCACGGGCAGGACCACAGTTACCTCTTTCAACACTTCTGGCGGCCGCTGTGCCGCCGCGTGGTGCACTACCTGCCGGTGTGGCTGGCAGCCAACGTGATCACCGTCGGCGCGCTCTTCTTCGTGTGCGTCTCCCATGCGCTGCTCAGCTTCGCGATGCCTTCCTTCTCCGTGAAGGGCCACCTCGATGAGGATGGCGGCGGCGGCAACGTCGACAGCCCGTACCTGCGCTACGTGCTGCTTCTCGCCGCGGTTGCGCTGTTCCTCTATCAGCTGCTGGACAACCTCGACGGGCACCAGGCGCGGCGCACCGGCACGTCATCGCCGCTGGGGCTGCTGATGGACCACGGCTGCGACGCGTTCAACTGTATCGTCGGCGGGCTGAACCTGGCGGCCGCGCTCGCCTGCGGGCCGTGCTGGAAGGTGTGGGTCATCCTTAGCAACACGGTCGTCGTGTTCTTCCTCAACACCTGGGAGGAGTACTACCGCGGCGTGCTCGTGCTGCCGGTTATCAACGGACCCAACGAGGGCATCGTCATGGCGATCATCCTCTATGTCTGGACGGCGCTGACCGGCGGGCCACAGTGGTGGTGCAACGCGATCGAGATCCCCGCGGGGTGGCTGCCGGCCGTGCTGCGCCAGCCGGCGCCGCAGGCCGCGGCCGACTTCGAGGCAGCCGTGCTGCAGCGCGTGTGCCCGCTGCTGCTCGCGCGGCCGGCCGCGCGGCCTCACCACGGGCCGCCCGACCCCGAGTACAGCGTGCTGCCCTTTCTCTTCAATATGAACTGCAGCGAGAGCTACGTGCGGGCGCCGCCGCTGCCGACGCGGAACCCCCACGTGGACCCCCTCACGGCGTCGCGCATGGACCTTGCGAATCTGTGGCAGGGCAACAGCCCGCTCCAGCAGATGGTGCTGCGCCTCTACGGCTCCAGCGAGGACGTGCTACACATCAAGTACAACACCGTCATGGTGTGGTTCATGACCTTCCTCGCGGTGTGCACCTGCGCCGGACACGTCTACCAGGTGTACCGCGCGATCAGCGCGAACCACAAGCCGCAGCTCGGCAGCGGTTGGCTGTACCGTCGCCACCCCTTCCTCCACGCGCTCACGCGGCTGCTGCCGCTCTTCTTGCTGACCGTGCTGTCGTGCATCTGGTTCCTCACCTCACAGGAGGACATCTTCCGCCGCCACCCGCGACTCTTCTGCTGGACAGTCGGGCTGCTGTACACCAAGCTCGCGGTGCACCTGATGGTGTCTCACCTCTGCAATGACCTGTTCCATCCGTTCCGCCGCACGCTCGTGCCGTACATCCTCTTCGGCGGCCACATCTTTCTCACCTACGTGATCAACGTGAACCGGCTGCGCCGCTCGCAGCTCCAGACAAAGCGCAACGGCAGCTACACCGCGGCCCGGGGCAGCGCGGCGCTTCCCAGCGGCGGTGGTGGCAGCAGCACGATCGAGTACGACCTCGCGCAGTACGCCTACGACCTGGACGAGGAGCTGGTGCTGTACGAGTTCTTTCTTCTCTCCGTCGTCACCTTCGCGCACCTCGTGTACCATGTCGTGCGGGAGACGGCCGACGTGCTGCGCGTGCCCATCTTCACCGTGCCCGCGGAGAAGCAAAAGGTGCTGCGGGAGCAGATACAAGCGGAGAAGGTGCTGAAGATGAAGGAGCGGTGTAGCAAGAGGAAGAAGCTGTAGCGCTGCCAGGATGAGACGGATGGATTTGTTTTTCTTCTTCTTTTTCGTATTTTTCTAATTACTTCGTATAATAATGTTGTATATTTATTTGACTCTTAAACTCCGGTCTTCTTACACGTATTCGACGTGAGTGGAGGCGAAGCCAATTCGTGCGTGTGCTTGCATTCATTTAAAAATAATATATATTTATTAATTCTCTCTCACTACACACACTCCTAAATATTATTATTATCATGTTGTACTTGTAGATTTCAATTTGATCACAATAAAAAGATGCATAAGTGCAATTCATTTCTTTTTCCGCGTTATGTGCCGCATCAGGCGGTTCGCCAGGAACGAAATGAAAATGAATGCGCTCTTGTCATTTTGCTTTTCCGCATTCTGCCCTTCTCTCTCTTTCTCCCGCTACCATCAGAAGTGTTACCAAATAGAAAGAACTAGAATACATATAGAATAATTCAAAGAAGAAGACGAAAAAACTCTCTTGGTACTCTGTCTTCTGTGGCGGACGTCTTAGATCATGGATACTCGAGGCGGTGGCGGCGCACGGCCCTCCTACGCGAGGCCGACCGCGGCCAGCCGCAGCGCGGCGCTGAAGAAACGCGCCGCGCGGTCTCTGTCCCCCTCTCGCAACCGCCGCGACCACCCCAAACCGGTGGCTGGCAGCCGCCCCGCGAAGCAGGTGACGCTCGCCGCGGACCTGGCGGCGGGCGACAGACCGGCTGCGGCGGCGCCGCCCGCGGACGAGGAAGAAGACGACACGTTCGATGTGCTGGATGCCGTCAACGCGATTCACAGGTCCCTGGAAGAGGGGCAGGACGAGGTAGAGGACGATCGCGCGGCCGCGCACCGGCACCGCATCCCCGGCGGCCTGGTGAAGGAGCACCACGTCCTCGCCTCTCTGACGGACACGGTGCACCAGACACTGCAGCTCGCGCGGGACGACCTCGTGCACAGCTACGCGCTGTCCGCCGCCGGCGCCCACCGCCGGCACAGCGCGGCGGAGGCGGCGGATGAGCTGTGGGCCGACGCGGACCTCCTGGGCGAGGCGGCGGGCGCCGACCGCCCGGCAGAAGCCGTCGCGCACCTCTTCATGGACGACGTTCAGGCGCTGCTGGACAGCGCGCTCGCCACGACGGCGAAGGGACGCGGCGGCGCCGCGGGCGGGTTAGACTACGACGCGGAGGTGGAGGAACTGCAGATGGGCAAGCAGGCACTCGCCTTTTTGAAGAAGATCGGCGACAGGCTGACCTCGATGCGGCAGGGCCTACGCGAGGGCTCCCCGGACGCGCGCGGGGCCCTTCCCGCTCTGGGCGCGGCCGGCGCGCGGCCCGCCCCGCTGCTGGCCATCAACCACCTGTCCCCCGTGGAAATCGTCGAGCTGGTGGATGAAGCGAACCGCCAGGAGGGCGGGTGCGAGGCAGCCGCGACGACCGGCGCGGAGGAGGCGGACCTCCGCGACGTGGACGCCTTCCATCCGGCGCAGTACGCCATGGCGCTGCTCCGCCAGAGCGCCCCGAAGGACACGGAGGACGACGATGCGGATGGGTGGGCCGAGGAGGGCGCGGGGCAGCGCTCGCCGCAGTCGCTCGGCGAGGCGAACGAGGCCATCCTCCGCGACGTGCTGGCGTCCGTGCAGACGGGTGACAGCGACGACGCGGCGGCGCTGCCGCGGCCGACGACGCGCGGCGAGCGGGCGCGGGCGCGGCAGCAGCGGACGCACGTCGCGTCGCTGCTGCAGCAGCGGTGCGCGGCCGGCGACCGCGGGGCCGCGGCAGTGCTGCAGTCCGCGGAGGCGCTCGAGGCGCGGCGGCTGCTGCCGTACAGCCTCGCCGCGCGGCCCCCCGGCGGCGCCCCGCCGCAGGACCTGCCGCCGCCGGCCGCGGCCAGCGCGCTGCCGCACGCGTACCTGCAGGCGTCGCTGGAGCAGCAGGCGCACTTCCAGCAGCAGCAGACGACGCAGCTCTGCCACCTCTTCGCGGAGAAGGTGGTCGGGCCGCTGACGGAGGAGCTGCGCGGGGAGATCGGGCGGCAGCAGCAGCTGCTGGACCATCTGGCGCAGGTGCAGCGCGAAGAGAAGCGCCGCCGCGAGCAGGCGCCGCGGGCCTCCCTCGGTCAGCCGGCCGTCGCGCTCTACCGCGAGGCGCAGCGCGCGAACGAGCGGCTCGGCCTCGACCCAGGCGTGGAGCCCTACGCGGTGGGCAGCGCGCTGCAGCACGCCGCGCTGGCGGCCGGCCAGGGCCCGCTGCCGCCGCTCATCACCATCACGACGGAGCCGCTCGACCCCGCGAAGCTGTTCGCCGGCGCGCCGCCGCCCTCCCGCTACGTGGGCGGGGCGGCCACGGCGGTCGGCCGGCACGAGGCGGACTACATGGCGCGCGAGCTGCTGCGGCAGCGCGACGACTACGAGCTGCGGCTGGCGGATGAGAAGGATAAGCGCACGGCGGAGCAGCGCGCCTTTCATGAGCTGCTGACGCAGCAGCAGGCCGCGATGCTGCGCGAGCACAGGGACGCGGTCCGCCTCCTCCAGCGCGACGCGCGCACGCAGCAGGCGGAGAACGTGTCGCTCGCGCAGCAGCTCCTTGCCGTGCGCGAGATCGGCATCGGCCGCGAGAGCCGGCGCGCGCTCGAGCAGCACGACGCGACCACGCGGCAGATGCTGAAGGGCACCGTGGACGTCATCCGCTCCTACACGGAGGCGCTGCGGCCGCCGCATGAGCGGCCGCGGCGCGCGGGGCCACGCCTCCCCACCGCTGCTCACGCAGACGCCGCCGCCTCCGGTGCCACCCCCTCCCCACCGCCGGAGCGCAAGCGCAGCGGCAAGGCGGTGCGGCGGCCGCAGCGGCCCACGGCGGCAGCGGTCGAGCGCCCCGCCACCGAAGAGCAGAAAGCGGCGGCGGCGGCGGCGGAAGAAGAAACGCTGTTCTCGCTGCCCACGAGCGCCGGCACGCCGTCGCTGCGGCCGAAGCGCGTGTCCTTCGTGGCGACGGCGGAGCCCACCCCAGCGGAGGTGGAGACGCAGCAGCACAGTGAGACCGCAGGCGCGTCGCACGCTGAAGCGGCGGCAGCGCCCGCCGACACGCGCAGTGCGGAGGAAGGCGAAGCGAAGCCAACGACAGACACGGCGACGGATGGCAGCGTCGCCACGCCCCCCGCCGCGCCGACAGACGTTCCTTTTGACTCGAGCGCCGAGGACGACGACGAAGAAAAAGAGGCGGCGCCATCGCCTGTAGCTGCCACCGCTCCTGAGCGCGGGGGGGAGCGGCAGGACGCCGCGGCGCCGACGGCGGAGGTGCGGCAGCAGCCGGTGCGGGCGCCAGCGAAGCGGCCCCCCCTGCGGCCGTACAAGGTGCGCCTGCCGTCCTCCGAGGGCAGCGCGCGCGACGCGGAGGAGACGGAGGGGGGCGACGCGCAGCCACCCGCCGCCCGCCGCAGCCCCCCCACCGTGCCGCGGAAGCACGCCCCCGCAGCGCGCCGCGCCCGCAAGGCCACCGGCAAGCCGGCTGCTGCGGTGCCGCCGCCGCACCGCAGCAGCGCCGCCGACCTCGCCGTGTATGGGGGCAGCCCACACAAGGCGCGACGCGCGTCGGCGCGGCGGCCGACCTCGCCGAAGCGCCACTTCGACCGCGAGGAGACGTCTCCGCTGGAGGACGCGCGGCAGCACCGTTGGTTGTCCCCCCCGGCGCCCGCCAGCGACGCGGGAGAGGCCCACGCAGCAGCGGAGCGTGCGCCGCCCCCGCTCGCCCCCGTCGCGGCGGAGGCGGTGGCGCTGCCGCGCAGCGCGACGGTGATCGCCGGGAGGCCCGTTGTGCAGAAGCCACTGCTGCTCTATGTGCCGCCCAGCGACGCGCCCACACCCCCGCCCGCCGCGGCGGCGGCCCCCAGCCCCGAGGACGAGGCCTCCTACTTCTCCTTCCTCGGCCCGGCGCAGGCGGAGGAGACGACGCAGTACAAGCGGCGGTGGCAGCAGCACACGCTGGCGGTGCAGCACGTCCAGGCGACGGAGCACGTCGTCGCGGAGGACCTGCTGAGCCACCGCGCGCACGCGGCGCGGAGCCAGCAGCAGCCGCCGCACGGCCGCGACGGGCCCGTCGGGCTGCACTTGCGGACGGGAGCGCACGACCGCGCGGCGACCGCCTTCCTGTCGGAGCTCCGCACGCCGTACGCGGTGGAGGCGGTCGAGCGCGCGCGGCGGGAGGGAGCCGCGGCGGACCCGGCCGCGGCGCGCGCCGTCGCCGTCTCCCCGCGCATGGCGGAGGAGGCAGCCGCCCTGCGCGCGGCCCGCGCCCGACTCCGCCACATCCGCAGTGTCCTGATTACGCCCGGGGACACGGTACCGGCGCGCCCGCCCGCCGCCGCCGCGCCGTGCGACAGCGTCACGCGGCGACTGACGAGCGAGGTGGTGCACTCCATCCTCGGCGAGGCACGGGAGGAGTCGCTCTTCGCGGAGGTGCTGGAGGGGCTCACGCATGATCTGTTCGACATGGTGCTGAGGGCCGACATCGCGGCTCGGCAGCCGCAGGCGGCGGAGCGCGCGGCCGCGGGCGACGCGCCGACGACGCCCGCCACGGCGGACGACCGGTCGGAGCACGAGAAGGAGTGTGGGGCTCTGTTGCTGCACTTCCTGGAGGATGCCATGCTGGAGCGGCTGGCGGCCGCCCCCGCCGCGTGGGAGGCGGCGCGCGGCACCGGTGACGCGCCGCCGCCCGCGGCCGTGGAGGGCTACGTGCGGCAGGTGCTGCAGCAGGTGCTCGCGGAGCGCGTGCTGCCGCCCGTCGCGGGCGAGGCGGACGCGGACGCGGATGCGGCTCGGCCGGCGCAGCGCGGCAGTCTCTTCTCCGACGGCGTGCCGCCGCCGCACGAGACGGTGTCCGTGCCGCACGCCCCCGCCGCCCTCTCGCCGCCTGAAGCGACGCCGCCTCCAGCGGAGAGCGCGCCGCGCGAGGCGGGCGGCGCCGGCGGCGTGACGCTGCAGCTCGCGGTCGACGCCGCGCCACCGCCGGCAGCCGCGGACACCGCGGTGCACGTCGGCCGCGCGGAGGGGCACGTGGCGCTGGGCCAGCGGAGCGAGGTGCACCTCGTCGTGGACGTGCGCGCGGCGCCGCCGCCCGCCGCGAGCGGCGCGGATGCGGGCGGTCTGCTGCGGCTGCCGCGGCTGGCGGAGGAGGACGCGCGGCGCGCGACCAACACGGAGACGCTCGCGGACGTGTTGGTCGAGGCCGCCGCGCCGCGCCGCTCCGTCGCGGAGGCGGCGGAGGCCGACCGCGCACCGCTGCTGCTGCCGCCGCCGCCGCCCGCCGGCACCGCCCCGCTCGGCCTCGCGCCCACGGCCGGCCCGCCGCCGCCCCTGCTGGGCAGCGACACGGCTGTGGTGGAGCTATCACCGCCGCCGTCGCCGCCGCAGCAGCAGCAGCCGGGTGTGGACGATGCGCTGCGGCGGCTGCTGCTGCGCCACGTGGGCGAGCACGAGGCGGGCGAGCGCCGGCTGGTGGAGCAGGAGTGCCTCATGGAGCTGCGCATGCTCGCGTGGGAGGCGAGGACGGCGCAGCTCGACCGGCGCCGGACGGACGCGGCCGCGGCCGCCCACCCACCGCCGCAGCCGTCAGACGCACCACTCGCGCAGCCGCAGGAGGCGGCGGAGGGCAAGCGCTCCGCCGCCGCGCCGGAGCCGGAGCTGGAGCTGGAGCCAGCCCCCTCCACGCAGCCGAAGAGCAGCATACGGGACCCTGTCACCAAGTTTATCTTTGAGTGGCTCAGGGAGCACAAGGACAGGGAGACGCTCACGAAGCAACGAGGGGACATTGTGGGTGGGCTGCACGCCGCCGCGCTGGCGGCGGCGGGCGATCTGGATCACGGCAGCGTGCACACGCCCGTCGCGGGCCCGCAGCGGCACGCGACGTACAACACGCGCGGGCTGACGGCCGCGACGAGCTCCTCCAGCTCCACCCACGTCTCGAGCACGCACCCGAGCAGCTACGGGCCGACGGGCGGCCACCGCTTCCTGCGCGGCGGGGAGCAGCTGGCGGTGCTGCACCGCCGCACGGACGCCGCCGCGCGGCCGGTGCTAGACGCGCAGGAGCGGCTGCAGTTCCATCAGATGTTTCACAGCGCGCCGCGGCCGTCGGACGCGACGAGCTCAACCGCCACGACGCGCTACACCGGTGTGGGGGACCTCCCGTCGGAGGGCATCCGCGGGGAGCCTCTCAGCACCGCGTACGCGCCGCCCTTCGTGCGGACGGGCGACTCCACCACGGCCACCAGTAGCACCGCCACGGCGCGCGCGTCGCGGGGGGCGACGTCCACGGACTCGTCCGCGAGCGTGCGGCCGCCCCGTGGGCACGCCACCACCGACGCGCGCAGCCGGACGGCGCCGCCCGCCGCGGACACGCAAGTAAGCGCGGGGGATCAGCTCACGGCGGCGGTGCTCGCGCTGCAGGCGAAGGAGGCGCGCGCGCGGGGGGCGCACGCCGCCCGGCAGGCGTTCGACGGCCCCCACCTCGTCACGACCCAGAGCCCGCCGCACCCGGCCGCGCCAGCGCAGGCCGCCGCCGCCGTGGAAGCAGCCGCCGCGCCCGCTGAGGCAAGGCAGCGGTTTTCAAAGGCAGGAACACTCCCCTTCAATTGAACAAGGCAGAAGCGAGTGTTGCTTCACCACCACACACATAGAAAGACGACGATAAATAAAGCGGCAAGACAGCTATTTCTGTTTTGCGATTGTATCATTCATATTTGATTTCCTTCTTTCTATTCTGTTTTGTATATTTTGTCTATTTTTGTTATCACTATTAGAACGATAGAAAAGGGGGAAAAAAGTGGGAAAAAGTGTTTATCGGAGTGAGTTCTTGTGTATATGATCCAGTTCGTGTCTATCCAAAAAAAAAAGGAACTTACATTGCAACTTTTCTTTACTACTCTCCTTTCTTTTTCTTTCTCATTTCCGATATATATATTCGGTTTTTTGGTAGTCAGTAAAGAAACACTGTGTTTGTTTCTAAAAAAAAAAGAGAGAGAGAGCAACTCTTTTTTGCTCGGTGTACATTTTGGCTCGCCTCCACTTGTATAGTCTTGCCACCGCCATACATACACACACACATAGATACTTCTGGAATAGATACATACATTTTTTAGATTTATTTTATTATTAGATAGAATGCAGTCGCATGATAAGCGGCAGGACCCCAACAACTTTCTCTTCGCCGAGACGAGCAGCGACGACGGCGATGACCGCAACTCCGCCTCCGTCATCGAGGCGGACTGGCAGTCACTGCAGCAGCAGCAGCACCAGCGCAACCTGCTGCAGGACCCGCGGGGGGTCGAGGCGCTCACCGCCTACGCGCATCGGGTCGACCAGTACTTCAAGGAGAAGGGCGCGCTGCAGTACCAGAGCAGCCCGGTGGTGCCGACGCGGGAGGGCTTCTTCGCTCCCGCCCTCCTCGCCGGCCGGCCGCCGCTGCCGGCGCGCAGCCCGCCGGCTGGGAAAGCGGTGGGGCTGCGCGCGGAGGCGGACGGCATGGTGGTCAGCAGCGGCGCCGGCACGACCGCGGTGAACGTGTTCGACGCCGCGCCGGAGGGCGCCACCCACCGGTCGGGCCCGAAGGCGAAGAAGAAGAAAAGGAAGGAAAAGAGGGAGGAGGAGCAGCAGCTCAGTGCGTCGCCGCCATCCCCGCTGCGCCCGGCGACGGCCGCGAGCGCGGTGGACAGCGAGGACACGGCGCCGGCGCTGCGCCACGTGGACACGACCATCTACTTCCCGCGCGACCGCAGCCGCGAGGCGGGCAGCCCCACGCAGCCGTACGTGCCGGGGAGCTGCGCCGCGCCGCCGTCGCTGACGGAACAGCCCGCCACAAGCGCGCTCCCCGCGGTGCTCTCCCTCGAACAGATCAACCGCAGTCGCGAGGCGAGCGCGGCCACGACGACGGCGACGACCACCACGGCGACGAGCACGGCGCCGCCGGAGGCCGGGGCGGCGTGGCGCGCGGGCGGCGGCGGTGTGCCCGCGCTGCGCTCGCACCTGTACTACGAGCAGGCGAACGGCGTGCTGGTCGACCACGCGCAGCACCAGCAGCGCCAGGCGCAGCAGCAGGAGCTGCAGCAGCAGCAGCGCGCCGCCGAGGCGCGGCGCGAGCTCGACCGCCGCCGCTGGGAGCGGCACCTCGGCCCCCGCGGCATCGGCGCGCGGCGCGGCGCGCGCGAGCGGACGGTGAGCGCGGCCGCGATGCGGCGGTGGAGCAGCCGCGCCGACGCCGCCGGCTACCGGCCCTTCCTTGTCCACGTCCTGCGCCAGCTCCACCGCCTCAACCTCTTCCTCAACGCCTTCGCGTGCGGCGCGGCGGTGCTGGTGCTCCTCCTCGTCACCATCAGCCGCCACGCGCCGATGGCCAACCTCATGGCCGTGACGCTCGTCAACGCGACGAGTGTGGACGCGGACTATGTCAACGGCACCACGCCGACGCTGGGCGAGCGCGGCACCAGCCTCGTCCTGTGGAGCAGCCCGTCGCCGCTCGCCGTCGTCACGACGCTGCTGTGCCGCTTCGACCCCGC
Organism: Strigomonas culicis; assembly: GCA_000482145.1. NCBI lineage: Eukaryota > Euglenozoa > Kinetoplastea > Trypanosomatida > Trypanosomatidae > Strigomonas > Strigomonas culicis. The sequence goes on from AUXH01000202.1 coordinate 16,917, forward strand.
CCTCTTCCTCGTCCTCGCCCTGCTGCTCGTCGTCACGACGCTCGTGCCGGTCGCCTGCGGCTTCGCGGACCGCCAGTGGCGCGACGTGCGGCGCGGGCAGTGGTCGGCGCTGCTCGCCGGCGCGGCCGCGGCCGCGGAGGGGCGCGGCGCCGGCAGCGCAACGACGCTGCTGGACCTGCGCATGCAGGACGTGGGCCGGCACGTGGAGGCGGCGCTCGCCGCGCGCACCGCCAGCGAGGCCAACGCGCAGCCGCCGCCGGCCGGCGCGAAGCGGGGGGACTACCACCTCGACCCGCGCGCGACCGCGCGGCTGACGACGGCCGCCTTCCGGCAGGAGCAGCGGCGGCAGGAGGCGGAAGCGATCGCGGCGGAGGACCGCGAGAACCACAGCCCCAGCGTCACCTACCCCGGCGGCGGCGCGTACAGCCGGACGGCGCGCAGCTCCGTCGCGCCCGGCGCCGGGCCGCCGCTGGGCGCCTCCCTCACGCTGGGCGCGCGCGACCACAGCCTCCCGTGGTCCCCGCGGCTGGGGGCGAGCGGCCGCTACGGCAGCGTGGACCCCGGCGTGATCGCTTCTGCCACGAGCTCGCCCAAGCGGCGGCCGACGCTCGCGAGCAGCGCGACGCTGGAGGCGCGCTACAGCCTCAGCACGCTGAACAGCCCCAGCAGCCAGGCGGACGCGGGCCGCGCGCGGCACGGCGCCAGCCTGGCGAGCACACTCACCGCCGCGGAGGGGCGCCTGTGCCGCCACAGCTACAGCAGCGAGGTGGGCGAGGAGGCGGACAGCAGCGAGGGTGGCCACCGCCGCGGGGCCGCGGCCGCCCCCCACAGCCTCACGAAGAGCATCCACCAGGAGGTGAACCTGGAGGCCAACAACCGGCTCACGCGCGTCAGCTTCGCGGTCGAGAGCTGGATGGCGCGCCACTGCCTCTTCCTGCTGTGCTGCGTCGGCCGCCGCAGCGACCGGCAGGCGGCGCTGCCACACGCCGCGGTGGAGCCCACCCCCGCGCAGGACCGTGACATGCGGCGCCTGATGTACTACCACTACTACGTGGAGGTGGAGGGCTTTCACCTGCTCTTCCAGCCGCGGCTGTGGTGCCTCGTGTTGGTGCTGGCGCTCACCGTCGCGGAGCTCGCCGCGCTGGACCAGCAAGACCCCCTCGCGCTGCTCCTCGCACTCGAGATGGGCGACGGGGCCGTCTATAACTTCTCCTTCGCGAGTGCGAACCGCACCGCGGCCGGCAGCGCCTACCCGGTCAGCCTCAGCGGGCAGGCGCAGGCAGCGTATCGGACGCGGGACGGGGGGCTGCTGTTGGGTCTGTTCGCCGCGCGCGCGGCGCTGCTCCTTCTGTCGTGGCTGCTGGACCTCTTCTTTTGAGCCTCACCATGAGGTTGTATATACTATATTTATATAGAGAAGGGGAAAGAGACTCCCCCTTCTTTTAGATGTGCTTTAAAAAAAAAAGATATTATGAACCATAACGATAATAGTAATAGCAGTAGTGATTGTCTGTGTGTGGCCGTGTTTCGTTTCTTCCTCTGTGAACGTCCAGGCATGCACCTTTTTCTCCCTCTCTGCCTCTTCCGATATCTGAATGTGCTTTGTTTTTCAACCAAAAGTGCTTAGACGATTTTTTTTCTCCGTAAAAAGAGAGAATCGACCACTTTAAACGACACAAAAGCATTTTAACTATTCGAACAAAACGATAGAAATCTTTTGTTCGGTTAGCTTTCCCTCATATAATTCTCCTTTAAAAACTCTTTTTTTTTTTGCTCTTCAGTGTGGTTGGTTTCACTGTTGTGATCTAAGAGCAGAAAAAAAAAGACCAAAAGGAGATTCTAAGAAGACATTTTTAATTCTAACTTATTTTTTTTCTTTTTTTGTTTTGTTGTTTGTTTGTCTTTCGCTTTTTCCCTACCTTTGGCAAAAAAAAAAAACGTTCAGAAGAATAGAGCGCTTCTTATTAGCCAAGTGCTTGATTAAGGCGCTGTAAAGACCTGCTAGTGTGTGAGAGCAGAAAGGCAAAAGAAAAAAAGAAACACCTAATTATTCAGACAACCGGGGGAGGGAATCATAATAGCTTAACTTAGTTGCCATTAAAATAAATAAATAATAATTAAATTATTTAAACGCATTGACTATAATATATATACATTAACAGAACTATGGCGAGCTACTCCAGTATAGAGCTGGTCATCCAGTACTATGCAAAGACCCGCTTCACGGTCCCCATCGCCCTCTCCGCCGCGGCGCCCATGGCACGTCTCGCGGTCGAGTTCAGCGAGAACGGGTACTACCCCGGGGAGCTCCGCCTGCGGTCGCGCCTCAGCGTGAACGAGAACAACCCCACCAAGGTGCAGGACGACAACATCTTCCAGCGGCGCGCGGCCCCGCTCGCCTCACACACCCACGGCGGCGACGACGACGACGACGACGACGACGACGACGAGCTGAAGGGGGAGGAGCGCACGAACGGCGTGAGCAACAACCGCGGGCAGAAGACCAGTCTGACCACCACCACCAACCAGCGCCAGGACTCGGACGCCTTCGCGCGCTCGGGGCGCCCCTCCGACAAGGCGACTCCCACTACCGGGGACGAGGGTCTCGGCGGCAACGGCTTTCTCGCCTTCGAGAAGACGGACCTGAGCGCGCTGCCGGAGAGCGTCGCCGACATGCCGGCGAAGAAGCCTAAGACCATGATGGAGAGCCGCTGGAACGCCAGCAGCACGCAGTTCCTCGACGACCTCAGCGACGACGACGAGGATGACCAGCTCGGCGGCACGAAGAGCACCACGGCGCAGCGGCCGCCGCCGCCGCACCGGCGCAAGCGCGCGGCCAAGGCGGCGGAGGCACCGGCCGAGACCGCCGCGGCGGACGACGCACCGCCGCCGGCCGAGGTGCTGTCCGACGCCCTCGAGGACTCGCAGAGCGACAAGGACGTCTTCTCCCTCGGCTTCCCCCAGCTGGGCCGCAAGGAGCTGGATAGGCCCGCCGCGCGCCACCGCATGAACAGCGGCGACAAGGGAGCGAAGGAGCACGCGAACCGGTTCAGCGACCCCTACGCGGCGGCGGGCGGCAGCAGGCCGCTGATCGACCGGGACATGCCACCCGCGGTCGCGGCCGCGACCGCGGACGGGTTCTCCTCGAAGCCCAACCTGGGGGTGAGCCACAGCAGCGGCGAGGCGAGGCGCCCCATGGCGGCGAGTAATCTCGACGGCAGCCCCAATACCCACTGCGGCTACGACTCGAGCGACGACGCGGCGGATGAAAGCGGCGCCAGCGGCGGCTTCCAATTCGGTGGGAACAACTCGTCCCTCGACGACGGGCTGCGCGGCATCGCGCGCCACGCCCACAGCATCAGCGGCCGGCGCAGCCTCACGGACAACGTGGAGCCGAGCGGGGGCCTCATCCACCTCCTCTCCTCCAGCGTGCCGAGCGCATCGCGGACGCCGGAGGTGGTGACCTTCCCGGTGACGCCCGGGAACGTGGCCGAGATCGCGAGCAACGCGTCGACGGCGCACGACGAGCTCCTCCCACGCACCCAGTCGGAGGACGACGAGGACGTGGGGCTCTACCGCCGCATCACCGTCTACGGCACCCTCAACCGGCTACCCGTCATGCTGGACGTCATGTCGTGGTGGCTGCTGCGCGGCCCGGCGCCGATCCCGCTCTGCATCGTCAGCTCGGACATGACCGGTGGGGTGGTGCTCTACGACGTGCCGGTGCTGCGGCTGCTGCGCACCTCCCTCAACTTCTCCGGCTGCGACGGCATCACAGCACTGCTGCTGCACGAAGAGGGCGAGGGCAGCACGACCGCCGCCGCGATCGCGGTCAACGCCTCCCACAACGATAGCGTGCTCGCGCACGACGTGAAGGTGGAAGAGCTGGTGATCAGTGAGTGCACGGACGTCACAGACGTGTCGTTCCTGCGCTACACTCCGAACCTCTGCCGCCTGGACGCGTCCTTCATCAACCTCAGCACGTCTCTGCAGTGCCTCAGCTGCTGCACGAACATGCGTGAGCTGCACTTTGTCTTCTGCAAGGGCGAGGGCACCCACGCGCTGCCGGCGCTCGCGTCGATGCCGCACCTGCAGCTGCTGAACATGTCCAACAGCAACCTCCGCGCGCTCCCCGCCGACCTCCACGCCTGCCGCGAGCTGCTCGTCATCGACTTCTCCTACTGCCGCGAGCTGACCGACGCAAGCTCACTCAGCCACCTGCGCGCCCTCAGCCGCCTCAACATTGCGGGGACGAATCTGACCAGTGTCGACTTCCTGCACAACGTGCGCTCCCTCACGGTGCTCTCTGTCGCGAGCTGCAAGAAGCTGCGCACCGTCGCACCGCTCGCCGGGCTGCCGCGGCTGCGCGACCTCGACGGCAGCTTCAGCAGCGTGGAGACGATAGGCGCGCTGGCGCGCTGCCCGTGTCTGCGCAAGGTCGACTTCCGATCGTGCCCGCTCCACACCGACGCGGTGGACGAGCTCGAGACGATGGGCGTCAAGTACGTGCACGTCGGTCGCCTGAGCCTCTCCACCAGCGGTGAGTTCGATTTCAGTGACTCCATGGATAATAACAGCTCCGCAGAAGAAGCATAATCGTCTAACTCCTCCTCTTTCAATCTCTGGAATACGTCTGTCTCTTTCATGTTTTGTTTCCCACCTCGATCTTCTCTTTTTTCTAATTGTTTCTTGCATCCTACACTTGTTGTTTTGCTTTTTTGTTTATGTGGGTGTGGGTGTGGGTGTGGGTGTGGGTGTGGGTGTGGGTGTGGGTGTGCGTGTGCGTGTGCGTGTGGGTGTGGGTGTTGGTGTGCGTGTGGGTGGGTGGGTGTTTGGGTAATCCGTTGGGGTTCTTTTACACATTTAATAATTATTTTTTTTTATTGATGTTGTCAGATCATCGCAACAGAATGATGACGTGAAAAACAAAAAAACTTAATTGTTTTTTCTTTTGTATATATATATATACGATTTACATTAAATACTTACTAAGGTTTTAATAGGCTGCGCGGCTCCCTTTGATTTCTACCATTAACTAACATTCAAGTGTAGGTGGGTGTTGGATGGCAAACGATGTGCACGCGGCAGACCAAAAAAAAAACTGTTTAATCAACGTGTCTGTATAGAAGTACACAGATAATAATAAGACAATTCATATAAGTAAAAGAACAAAAAAAAAAGAGAGAAGTCATTTCTCCATTTTGCTATGCACGTGAATTCATCTATTGTGAATGACGGAGGGTGCACAATGCTATGTTACAGTATTATGCAGTGTTTTTTTTTTGTCAGTATTTGAGTATTTCTCCTCCTTCCTTCTCCGCTCCGGTGTGGGTGTTCTCATTGGTAACTAGTGTTGTAGAAAAAGGGGAAAAGGGGAGTTAGTGAAACAGCTTTATATATTATTTGCATATAAAGAAAGAGTTTGTGTTGACATTTACACAGATATTTTTGTTCATTCTTTTTACCGTTGTCGTCTTTGCAATCACTAGTTTTGCTTGTGTGTGTGTGTATAAGTGTATTTTGTGTTTTTGCTGTTTTAATCCTGACTTGTTCTGTTTTGTTTTGTTTTTTCTAAATATTCTAAAAACTTATATACAGCGCAATCCTTTTTTGTTTGTCATTGTTGGATTCCGCCGTTTCTTCCTTCTAATTAGTACACCTCTCTTTACTCTTAATATCGTTTGTGTGTGTGTGCGTGTGTTTGTTTGACATGAGCAAGACGAATGCACCCACCGGCGGCCCGCCCGCCCCGCCCGCGCAGGGCTTCCCTGCCGTGCTGCCAGACGCACACAGCGGCGCCGCCGCGGGCGCCTACCCGACGCGCGCGCTGGACACACAGAAGCAGCGACTACTCTTCTTCGGCGGTGTGCCCGGCGCCGCCGGGCACACCGCCGCGCCGCAGGAAGCGAAGGCGGCCGCGGCGCCGTCCCGCCACCATGTGCTGTTGGGCGGCGCGGGCACGCAGGGCGGCGCCTGCGTCGTGCACCTGCCGTACCACCACCACCCGCCTGACACGCGCACCGCAGCCGACGCGTCCACGAGCGGCACCGCCGCGACGAGCAAGGCGTCGACCGACGGGAATAGCAGCAGCAAGACCTCGGCCGCGACGAAGAACTACAACACCCCCTTTGTCATCACGCGCCATCACGGCGGGGGCGAGGCCGGGGAGGACAAGAAGAGCCGCAAGAGCAAGCAGAAGGCCGGGAGGGAGCACCGCCACCACCACCACCACCACCGGCACCAGGGCAGCGCCAGTGGCTCGGCCACGCGCAGCCCACAGACGGAGCGCGAGGACGACGTGGTCTCCGCGCAGACGGCGCCGGGCTCCGAGACGAGCAAACAGTCGTACCACTTCCCCCACAGCTCCAGCGGCGAGCTGCCGTCCGACGCGGAGGCCGGCGGCGCGCGGGCGGTGGACGAGGCCGGCCGCGCCGCCGTCAAGGCCTTCCAGCGGCGCAGCAAGGTGAAGAGCTACGACGACATGGAGCACGTCCTGGCGGAACCCCCGCGCACCGCGAGCCCGCTGGGGCTGCAGCAGCAGCAGCAGCAGCAGCCTGTGCCCGTCCCGGCGGCGGCGCCGGCCGCCCCTCTCTTTCTGGCGTCCCCGGAGCTGCGCTGCGCGCAGGACGGCAACAGCCAGCTCTCGCCGCTGGACACGCCGCAGGCGGCCGCGGCGGCCCCCGTGGCGACCTGCACAAAGGCGCTCCTGTCGCCGGTGCTACTGCCGGGCGCGGCGCCGCACGTCGCGGCCGCGAGCCACTTCGACAAGCCGCTACTGACACACGCCCACGCGACGGCGGCCGCCGCACGGCCGGCCTTCACACAGCCACAGCAGCCGCGCGGCGCGGAGGGCGGCACCGGCGCCGCACCCACGAACAAGGCGATGGAGAGGTTCATGAAGCTGTACGGGGACGAGCCGGTGGAGCGCACGCGGCAGGACCAGCTCGTCGCCCCGAAGGCCAGCGCGCTCGACGCCAACTCGCTCGACGAGAACAGCAACGCCTACTCCCTCATGGTGTCCAACGAGCCCTCGGAACAGGGGGACGCTGCGGAGCGGGGGGAGCGCACGCCGCCGCCGGCGCACCGGCGCGCCGCGGACATGGGCATCGCGGGGCTCGTGCCGCCCGCCGCGGGGCCCGCGCCGGCGCTGCCCGACGCGCACACGATCACGCAGGAGCGGCTGCAGCTGCTGCGCGACACGAGTGGGCGGATGCAGCGCGCCTACACCAGCACCGACGCGTCCGCCGCGCTGCTGACCGCGCACGACGGCGACCGCGCGCTCCGGCAGGCGCTCGGCACGCTGTCGACGCCGTGCCGCTCCGGCACGACCAGCAGCCCCATGTCGCCGCCGACGCGCGATGCGCAGACGCGCGCGGCGTCCTTCGGCGACGGGCCGCCGGGGGCCGCCGCGCCGACGGACGGCGCGGCGGCGGCGAAGGCAGGGCGCCGCCCGAGCCGCGAGGAGGTGGCGGAGCGGCTGCCGTCCCCGCCGCCGATGGTGGGCTCCTTCCGCGTCGACGGCAGCCTCGGCTCCGTGCCGATGGGCGCGTCCGCGACGCAGCTGCCGGCGCGCAGCATGAGTGTGATGCCCGACGCGAACCTGAGCTTCCTGGGCCCGCTGCGCCGCGCGACGACCTTCTCCGCCGCCCCGCCGGGCGCCTCCTTCGCGCGCCCGGCGCTCGACCCGCTCGCCTCGTCCGTGCTGAAGCAACAGAACTGCGCGGCCCTCGTCGCGGAGCTCGAGCGGCGCCGCGAGAGGCTCAAGCGGCAGCTGGCGCAGCTACAGAAGGAGGCGACCGCCACGAACACCTTCGCGCTCGTGCGCTCCAGCAACGCCTCGCAGCTGCAGATCCTCCTGCGGGAGCGGCTATGTAACGTGAACGACCGCGACTATAACGGCTGCACGGCGCTGCACGTCGCGGCGGGGGAGGGCAACCTCGCGATTGTGCGCGTGCTGCTCTCCTTTGGCGCGGACGTCACGGCGACGGATAAGAGCGGCCGCACGCCGCTCGACTGCGCGGCCAGCAACCGCCACGGCAGCGTCGCGCGCTACCTCCTCACCGTCATCCGCAACAAACAGCTCTGCAGGCACGACCAGGCGCTCTTCACCCCCTCGCAGAGCACGGCGTCGCCGCCGATGGCCGCGCTGCAGCGGATGGGCTCGGCGGAGGCCCACGCGAACGCGCGCGGGCCGTCGCTCGATACGGCCGGCGAGCGCACCCCGCTGGCCCCGAACGACACCTTCTCCTTCGACCAGCAGCTGTCGCCGCTGCTGCGGCCGCAGTGGCGGCCGGGCGAGCGCAGCCCCGGCAGCGCCATGTCACACGCCGACCTTCACGGGTCGGGCCACGTGGGCGGCGCCCGCGCCGGCTTCTCGGAGGGCGCCAGCCTCGACATGGTGGCGCCCCAGCCCTTCCTCGCGGACCAACCGCCGCAGCGGCCGCCGCCGCCGCCGACGCGGCTGCGGCCGAGCAGCAACCTGAACGTCACGAACATCAGCAGCAACAGCGTCAGCCGCCACCAGAACGCGCCGAGCTTCTACGCGGACGTCGGGATGCAGACACTCGAGGACTACCAGCGGCTCGCGGAGGTGTGCACCGCGATGCCCTTCCTGCAGCCCAAGGCGCCGCTGCTGCCGTCGATGGAGCAGGCGGCCGCACAGATGCAGGCGAATAGCAGCTTCAACGACCCCTTCATGCCCGCCGCGTACAAGAGAAGCACCGGCAACAGCTACCACGAGGCGGCGCCCGCCATGCCGGAGGAGACGAAGGGCTTGCTGCCGTCCCTGCCGCCGTCTTCGCAGGCGGAATCGGTCGGCGAGGACAAGTCGGTCATGAACACGCCGCCGCTGCCGCAGCAGCGGCACCCCAACCACCCCGCGGAGCCGCTGCCCCCGCTGTTCGGCGGCTCGGCGCCCGACCGCGCGCACGAGGAGAATAAGTTTCTCGAGGCGGTCGTCAACGGCGACGTCAGCCACCTGCGCTACTCCAGCTACACCACCGTGTACGATACGGTGCCGCTCATCGTGTGTATGTGCGGCCTGCCCGGCCGCGGCAAGAGCTTCATCAGCAAGCGTCTCGTGCGCTACATGAACTGGAAGGGCGTCCCCTGCGAGGTGTTCAACGCGGGCAACTACCGCCGCAAGCTGCTGGGGGTGGAGGGCACCGCTGGCGCCGACTTCTTCGACCCCAACAACGCCAAGGCGAAGGAGCTGCGGGAGAAGATGGCGGAGCTCGCCTGCGAGGACCTCGTGCGGTTCATCTCCTCACACAAGCTGTCCGTCGGCATCCTCGACGCGACCAACACGACGCGGTCGCGGCGCCTGAAGCTGAAGGAGTACTTCGCGGCGGAGACGAAGAAGTGGCGCACGCCGTATCGCATCCTCTTCATCGAGTCGGTCTGCACGGATGAGACGATCATCATGGAGAACATCCTCCGCAGCAAGTGCGACAACGACGACTTCAAGCACGTCACGAACACGGAGGCCATCGTCGAGGAGTTCCGCGAGCGCATCGGCCAGTATGAGAAGGTGTACGAGACGATCGAGCCGGACGAGCAGATCCCCTTCATCAAGATCATCAACGTGAAGCACCACGTGATTGTGCACGGGGTCGACAGCGGCCTCGGCAGCCGCATCGCCTTCTTCCTGCTGAACCTGCACCCCGTCGCGTACCCCATCTACATCGCCCTCCCCGGCGAGACGATGGGCGACAGGCACCACGTGTACGGCGGCGACGAGCGGCTGACCGCCGCCGGCGAGCGCTACGCGCGGGCGCTGAAGACGTTCATCCAGGAGCGCTACGTGCCGCACATGGTCGTGCTACACGCCACCAACCCCAGCGTCATGAGCACGCTGCGGCCGCTGATGGACGGCTACGAGGCGGGCAGCAGGCCCGCATCGCCCACCACCGGGGCCGAACAAGCCAACGCGGGCGGTGGCAAGGTCGCACCCGACGCCGCCGCGGCGTCGCACCACCGCCGCCACGGCAAGAAGCGCACCCCCGTCCACCCCATCGACGAGCCGGTGATGGAACTGCGCTCGGAGACGCCGACGGACCCGGCCATGACCGCCGCGATGGCCGGCGGCGATGTCTCCTACATCGCGGTCAAGAAGCAGACCAGCAGCAGCAACAGCAGCAGCAGCAGCTCCTCCTCGTCCGCGGGGTTCGTGCCCATCGAGAACACGGCGAGCGGGAAGGGCACCGTCTCGGAGAGCTCCGGCAAGGACCGCGACCGCGACGTCGAGGACAGCAGCAGCGACACGTGCAGCGACAGTGGCAGCGCGTCCTGCACCTCCGGGAGCAGCAGCGACGCGGAGGTGATGGAGGAGGTGCTCTGCCCGGTGCCGGGCCTCGACAACATCAATTACGGCCGCTTCAGCGGCCACTCGGCGAGCTGGATCAAGTCCAAGTACAGCCGCCTCTCCACGCTGCTGTACAACGCCGCGGAGGACGACTTCGAGACCAACAGCGGCGGCAGCGGGCCCGCCAAGAAGGCGGAGGGCGCGCCGGAGGGTCCGGAGGCGCCGCTGCCGCCGCCGCTCTGCGCGAAGCTGAAGCAGGGCATCAAGTGGTTCCAGCACCAGCCCACCGGCGTGGACCCGCGCCTCTCTTACTGCGTGCAGTTCCCCAACGGCGAGAGCTGCCGGCAGGTCAACGTGCGGCTCGAGCCGGCGCTAATGGCCGTCATGCGCACGCAGTCGCCCGTCTTTGTCATCGCGCCGCCTATTCCCGCGCAGGGGATGCTGGCCTTCCAGGCAGACATCATTCCGGAGCTGAGCCCCATGCTGCGGCTGCCGCACGGCTGCGTTGTCGAGATCGGCGTGAAGGACGACGTCACCCTTCACCCCCTCGTGCCGCTGAGCGGCCCCGTGCTGGAGCTCTTCCCTGGCACGGAGAGCTCGCCCGTGCTGAACGAGAAGGAGGTGGAGGAGCTGCTTTCCATGACGATGCAGATGCGGGAGACGCCGGGGAAGCAGTAGGCGGGTCGGCTCCGGTGGTGGATTTCTCCTTTTTTTTTTGCTTTTATAAACACATTTATATATCTATACGTACATATATATAACCAATTAAATAATTCAAAAAGAAGTATAGAGCACCTTTTTATATATGGCACACAGCAAAAGTTTTTCCCCCTGGTTTACATCATTTCTTTTTCTGTTATTTTGTTATTTTTTTCGTGTTTTTGGAATGATAATTAATTCGTAGGATCCGGAGATATTTGCGTTTATATATATATATATATATATAATAAAGTCGTCACCGTAGTGTTTTGATGATGCTGGCGGTTGTGGTTGACTTTGCAATCCGTACAGTGGTGCACTTTCAAGTGCCCTTATGTATGGTGTTGGTGTTGTTGTTGTTGTTGTTTTTTGCATCTACTGCTTCCTCTCCTTCTTCTTTTTTTATCTTTTCGCCTTTCTGTGTGTTCCACCACAGCTTTAGCGACAGTCTACGGCAGAACCATGTACATGGAAGTGATCTCCGAGGCGGTGCCCATGACGGACGGCGAGGTGTACGCCCTCCTCCGCCGGCGCCGCGATCACCGCACCGGCTCCAAGCAGCCGCCCTTCAACCTACAGATGCCCTCGGAGGCGGCCAGTGGCAATCCGTCCAGCACCGCCGGCGGCTACGGCCGCGGCGGTGGCCCTCGGCGCGGCGGGAGCCAAGCCGGCGGCACCAGCGGCAGCAGCGCGCTGCCCAGCCACCTTGTCGTGCTGCTGACGGAGGTGAACCTGATGCGCTACCTCGCGGAGGCGGCGCCGCACATCGGCGACGAGGCCGCCGCCGCCGCGCACCCATACCGCGTGTGCGACCTCTACGGCCCCTCCTCCGTCTGCTCCCTTCTCCCCGACGCGAGCACGAAGCGCGAGGATGAGATGGACGGGGCGGAGGCGGGGCCCCGCACGACCGCGAAGGGCGGCAGGAGCCCCAAGGCCAAGGCACTCGCACCGGAGGCGGGCGCCGTAAAGAAGGAAAACGAGGGGGG